>CAEGAG010271898.1:0-46137 GCA_903067065.1 Brachyrhaphis terrabensis
CTATGACGACCCATGCCGCTATTGGCTCAAAGAACGTGGATCTACGTTCTTTGATTAGCTGCAACAGGCGGCGGCCAGCTGGCCACACGCGGAACAGAAGCTTGGTTATGGTTGGGGGTAGGGGGTTATTAAGCCAATGTGGTGCCCCCCCCCCGGACCTGGTTGGGGCGGGGGAGTGGGGGGTGTTCGTCAGTAAGTTGTAAGGTCCCACCAAAACTTAGATCAAACCTACGCCCTTGTACACACTGCTTTCCTTTAGTCGACTAATCCCAATAAAATACATTGAAGTTTGTGACTGCAGTGTGACTAAATGTGAAAAAGTTCCCTGGGCATGGATACTTTAACAAGGAGCTGTATTTAATGGTTAGCTTGAAGGACAGCTGGGAAGTCATCAGGCAGATGAGAGTATGATCCAACTACTGAGCGCAGCCTGTGTGACAGTGCTAGCTGGCCAGTGAGAATGATTCTTCATCCCTCTTGCTCTGTTCTCATACTGGCTGCTGCTGCCAGTCTGAGAATAGAAGGGCAGCACAGTGTAATGAGCAGGATTACCAAGGGAGACTCGCCGGAATGGTACGGTATCAAAGGAAATCCACTCAATGCAGGATATTCAGACAGCACTCCCATTCTTTTATTCATTGCCTGCATGCCCAGAGTGACTCAGCTCACTCTCCTGCTGTCAAATCCTGTCATTATCCATTAGTGTGTTTCTGCCTCACTGGGGACCGCCTACTGCTGCTGCTGCCATGTGTGAGTAGCTGCACTCACATTTGAGTGTATTTCTGTGTACTCTAAGAACAGCTGCACGTGGAAGTGGGACATGTACGTATGGGTAACTTTGTTTGGCTGGCAAGCTCCTGGTGGTGGGCTGGTTTTCTGCCACTACTGTTGTTGCCTTGGTGATGCAATGTTAACTGCAGTGCGTTAGATGAGTAGTAACAGAGCCTTGATTAGAACCATTCAGCAAGACAGATGAGACAAATTACAAGCAGGGAGCCGAGAGAATGAGTGCCTATTATGTCAGAGTCAGGGGTATAATGGCATGTTTAGTTTTTCTTTTTTGAAATTCTGATTTCAAATGACCTTAAATTATTATTTGCCCTTTCTTTTTTGACCCCAAAATGCTGTGGCTCTAATTTGTATGTCAATACATAATTAATTAATTCAAACTGGAAAATTACAGGTCATGTATGTTGTATCATCACTCCACCCTGGAAGAAGAATGATTTAAATAAGGTCCAAATTATTACTTTAATACTCATAAATAAGCATGCAAACCTTTGATGGAAATTCCTTGCATGTACTTCTATTTTAACCCAATCTTACTAATTGGAAAACATATTAAGAGATTGAGAGTTACTTAAGACATGTCTCCTATTTCTGTCTGATCAGCTTAAAGAAGAAATACAACTTCCTGAATGGAACCAAAAAGATTGATGAGGGAATGAAAAGGAAACCAAACAGAGTTACTGAATAACAGTAAAAAGCTTGATTAAATGACACATTTATTAAGAAAATGTAACAAAAGGTCAGCAACAGTGACATTTTGATTACGTTTAAGTTAAAAAGAGAACAATTCTAAACACTTTATTCTCTAAGGGACTTTATTGGCCCTAGGCAACAAATCAACATTTGGTCTGTCACATCACCAATGCATCTATTTTAACAATGCAAGCTTTGCATTTTATCAGCAAATCAGGCAGGAATATTCTCTTCAATAAAATACCTTGGTATAGTGAGTACTTGAAAATTGTAAAGATCGAAACAAAGTTATGATAAATGATGTTTAGACAAAAAATATATATATTTATGCTACTAAAGACAATAATCCCAATATATTTTTCTCTCTTTCTCTCCCTTTTACTAATGTGTGGCTTTGTGTACCATAAATAAGAGTGATTAAGAATAAATAATTAATAACTGTTAATAATTATTATTAATTGTTATTAATAACAATTAATAACAGAGAGTCTGAGAACATCAAGCCTCACAAGCATGTTTTATGGTAGATATTTTGACATGTAAAAATGATAAAATCTTCATAAATAATAATAATGAAAATTTCTTCCTCAGAAATGGAATTAAAGCTGTAATTAAATTAATTAACTTCATCAGTATAATTATAACCTGCAAAAAAATAACCTTGAGAAAAAAGGATATTTTCTCAAGGACTTTTGACAGACTACTTCTATGTGATGATGAAAGTATATGACCATGCACATGTTTTTTCAGGACAGTAAAAGTGCTGCCCCTCTGTTCTCTTTGCTCTCAGCTGCTTTCCCTGAGGAGGTTCAGCCAGCAGGTCAGAACTACTGGGCTCATAGAGGTTCAAGAAACGGGGAGAAGGAGGCATGCATAAAATAAATCATTTTCTTTTATGAAGAAAATGATTTCTGTCAGACTCTGACAGTCTGACAGCCATCGCAAAAAGAACGAGTATCAGATATTTTAAAGGAAAAAAATGTTTAAATTAATAAAATACTGCTCAAATTAATAGACAGTTAGCCTAATTTAGAAGAAAAAGACAAATACATGGAACAGTACTAAATACAACTAAAGGCAGCAAATTTCTTCAGGGATTGTGTCAGTATTATCTGGCTGGGACAATACCGCTGAGAGGAGGGTCTGGTGTTCAGCCTACCAACTCCAGGATCACATTGAGGACTCAAAAGATCACAGAACAATATCTAAAGCTTTGCAGGCCTCATATGCCCCAGTTAAGGTCAGTACGCTTCAACAATAAGGAAGAGAGGCAAAAAACAGAATCCACAGGAAGCTTACTAAAGGATTGAAAAACAAAAATAATAATAATTTAAAAAAAAATCAGACGCAAAAAACAAAACATCTGAATCTCAATCCCCAAGACAGGTGGGAAAATAATCTGTGGACTGATGTGATAAAAGTAAAACTTTTGGAAAGTTATACACATGTGCAAAAGATGCATTCTCAAAAAAGTACATCTTATCAACACAGACATGGCGATGATGAGCTGAGCCTGCTTTCCTGCCTTAGAAGGACAAAGTGCCTCAGTTGGCGGAACTATTATTGCTGCTTTATAACAGGAAATGCAGCTGTGACCTTAGGCTCTAGCCCACTTGGGTTATGAAGTAAATATTTAAAAGCTCACCAGCAAGACCAGTGATGAATGGCTTAAAAGAAAAAAAAAAACTGAACAAAACAAGGTTTCGTAGTGTCCTAGTGAACTTAGATGATATTGAGATGCTGCAGCATGACCTCAGTAGGTCCTTCATGCTCCAATGTGGCTGAATTATAAGAACATTTTTGTTTTATTATAAAAATTGTTTCATCATCTGACAGATTTCAAGCAAGCAAAAACAGATACATGTGAGATAGTTTATTCAAAGCACTGTGAAAGCTTTTTATGAAGCTGAAGGGAAAAGAAAAAATTAAAAAAGTTATGCATCGTATATTCTCTATTGACAATTCCACAATATTTATATTTCCTCTGAATATAATCCCTCACCATCCAATATTATTATATCACCAAACTATACCAGCAGCTATATTCAGATTATTCAGTAAAACATGGCCAAATGTCATCACTTTAAATCCTCTGTTGTAGTTAAATAACCTTTGTCCTTTTCTACCTTGTGAATCAGCGCTTCACATCTATATCACATTTCTCCAAACGGACACACGTCTGTTACCAAACCTAATATGAGTGACAACACATGAGGGCATAATGAGTTTGGGATCCATTGAGGCATGAACATAAGCCTAACCAGCAGACAAAGCCCTCTAATGCGGTTTATTTCATTCATTCAATTGTCCTGCAAAGTGCATTGGCGGCAAACCACAAGTAGTGGAGGCTTTTTATGTCTGAGTGGAGCATTTTCTCCAATGTCACCAACTCTCACTGAAAGGCAATTAATGGGGTTTTATACTTTTATGTCCATTTCATGCATGAATTGCAAGAAATTATTTTTGAATTGAATCTATTGACAAAAAACTTGAGACAATAATAATTTCATGTAATCTCATTAAATCTCATTTGAGGGGGACAAACTAAGAAGTGAATCACGGTATGATAACCTCATATAAGAAATGTGTCTCTGGTTTTGATCTGCTTCATTCTTTTTCTCCACCGCCAGCTTGTGAAAAGCAGAAGAGAAAAAAAATGGAGCCACATCTGATAACTGTAATTCACTGCACTGGTTTCCTCGGTATTTCAAAATGTTATGTTTTATTCCACAAACTCAAACTGTGTTCTTATTTCAAAGTGACGCTAAAGAATACATTTTAAACCTTCTCAGAAATCTAATCTGAAATCATTTTAAACAAGGATTCATTTGTATTCTTTTCATTTCTGCACGTTTAAAGTGGTTCATATTTTCATAACATTGCGATAATAAATTTTCAGCTCCCCCTTTTGTCCAGATTATAAACAATGGAAGAGAACTAAGAGTTTTGCAGTTAATGTTGTGTTCAGGGTGAGGTGTGAGGAGTTCAGACAACCAGCAGAGTGAAGCTGGTGTCAGTCTGGGAGGCTGATTTATTGGAAGTTTTGTGTCTTCCTAAAAACTGACATACATTGAGACTTTTTGGAAGTCACTTGCATGTGACAAACATTTGACATACTCAATAAGCTGCAAGATGTGACATTTTCTAGAAAGAGTGTAATATATAAATAATAAAATGCTATTGGTGGAAGTCAAGCCCTTTTTTATGTATGAAAATAATCATAATGTTCCTCGGGATGGTTTTTCTTATGTGTTTTCAGTCATCTCTCAACATGACAATGTTCCAATAATTTCTTTAAAACTCTTTAAGACCCAAAGAGTTCTTCACACGTGCCCTTAGGTGGACAATGTGCATATTGATTAAAAATAATAAGATATTACAAAAAGTATTAGATTTTTTATTAGACTGGTTCAGTGTAATGAAAATAGCCTTGTGTCTGACTCATTCTCTGTGCTCTGTACATGCTCCTGTCCCCAGTCCTTTCATTCAGCTATTTGATCTCAATTTTTAACATCTCGTCTTCTATCTCATTTCAAACTGCATATTTAATGACAAGTTGTTTTACAAAAACAACAAAAATACTGCAAAGAAATTGTTCAAAAGTCAACAATAGACTCAAGAAAACATAAAACTCTAACAGTGTTTGAGTACATCTAAGGCTCCCACAACAAATAAGCTTGCAGATATCTAATATTCTGCTTTATTTTGTCGTGGGACCTCAAGTGGCAAATCCTCCTTATTCTCAGCATCTTTAGCTACCTCCACATCCTTTGATCCCCCAGCATCCTCCGGTTTATGGTTACTACATGGCATTTAGATGACTTAAATGCAAACTACCATCCTATCTGTAGGTCATTTTTCATCTGCTGCACTGATGAGATAATGTGAATAGCTTTTCTTGCTTAGGTAAACTATACATGCTTTTTCGCAAGAGTTTTGGCAGTTAGACAAACATTTCCTATTTCAAGAGGTACTGAACAGTTTTAATGTTTTTGTCTGATGAAGGTCTGTGACCAAAATGTTGAATATTAAAAGCTTGTAAGTTTGACATTGTGTAGGTTTCTCTCTTTTTTATGGCTTTTGGGGTTTGGCTTTTTTATGCACCTGTTCCAGTTTTAAACCTGTAAGGTTTGTTTGAAGTGAATATGTAAGCATACCAATAAAAACAACTTTTGAATACTTGTCCACCCTAATGACCACTACGCATGAAGTTGTTAGAGAACTGACTAGAATAGAGATTGTTAAATTATTTTCACTTTACCAATGGGAAATATAACTGAAGCTAGCTCAAGGTCAGGTACATTTAGATTGATGTTTTGTATCATGTTAGCAGATAAATTTTTAGATCCAAATATTCCACTTTGACACAAACCCTAATGTCCAGTCATGCGGTAGGATGAAATGATGTAGATTTCCCAACACTGTTGCTCTTTGCTCTTTTGAGTTGCTCCTCTAAAATTTTCGTTCTTTCACTCCTGTCAGATCAACACTGGACTGTCAAAAAAAGAAAAAGTCAGATTAGTTACCTCACCCTCCTACTGTGACCATCTGGAGTGATAGCAGCTGGTTTGTGTTGTACTGTTTGTTATGCTGCAATATTAAAACAGTTCCTACAGCCTCTGCTTGTTGATGGATTGACAGCTCTGATGCTGTTTGAGAAAAAGGTTCAGCTGATGAGGGCTCTGGCTGAGGGGGAGTGTGGCTGGCAGTGTGCCGGCTCTATGGGGGATCCATGTTGTTGAATGGGACTCTCTTTGAGCTCAGCTACTTGCTCAGGGGCTGACAATGGACTGTTACAAACGCAACACTTCTCTAGCCTGTGCAATGCTGACAGTCAGAGCAGAAGGCGGTTTGCGTATGGGGTGCAGAGTATAAACAAAAGAAGGGAGGAAAACAAAGAGTTTAGGAGGCAGAGAGATATGTTGAGCTGTGGAAGAAAGTAAGTGAAAAACGACACCAAGGGGTAGGAAGAGAGAGAAACAGAAAACAAGAAAGGAGACAGAGAGAGACAAAACGCAACGAAGCACGGAAACAGAACACCACTGGAGCTCTGGAGTACAATATCTGACCCAAATATGACAATAAAATGAGATGAAACCCTCTCACTGAAGTACAGTCACTCATTTAGATCATGGAGTACCCGGTAACCACATGGTGATGTGCTCTCTGTCTTATTTATTTATTTATCATCTTATGGCGAGACCAGGTGGAAATCTGTTTGAGCTAGAGGGGGTCCGGGCTCATTCTGTCGGGTCAAATGTAATGCGTACTCTCAGAACCGCCTGCTTCCCAGAATAGAACAGCATCTGTTCTGAGACAGTCAGTTTAGTAACCAGAAAAATATCAAGACACTATGGTGCAGTGAATCTGGCATATCATATCCTCTGGATTCTATTTAAATCGTAAACCACAAGGGTATTATGTTGACCGATCAGCTTTTATGGCATCATCTTTACAGGGGAGTGCAATATTATGTTTCAGTAAGTCTAGGAAGAACTACAGGTATTCACAGTGTCACATTTTTCCAAAGTTAAAGTAAATTGATTTCCTACTGAATCTTTTGTTCAGAAAAGAAACTGAAATGATGGCAAGTAAAAGTATCCAAAGTGTGGTCTAATGAGAAGCAGGTAGCTTACTTCAAATTTAAAAAGTTACGTTTTTGAGATGTTTTATTTCTGTCATCTCTTTGGCTATGTTGTCCCCCGCCATCTGTTCATGTCGGTAATCACATCGTTATAGGGCTAGAGTGAAAAATTAATGCTAAAAATGTATAAACATTTTAATAACATTCTGTGAAATCTTCCAGAAGAAACAACAGACAACAGCTGAAAATAATAATTATGGCTTAAGCTATTATGGAATTCACTTGAGTGCAAAAAACTTAAGTGAATTCAATAGGGCTTCCACAATAAAAATTGATGATGAAATTTTGTATGGTGGCCATTTTATTGCTGTTCAAGATAAAAATATAAAATACCTAAAGTAATTAAAACTAACCTCAGTTATTATTCATGCTTTGATATTTGTGAATTGTTTTATTCTTTTTGTAAAATCATAAAGTGTCTGTAGCATAACAATCCAGTCTATTGGTAACCTAAAATTTTGCAGCTTCCACCCTTACAAGCCAGATCACCAAACTGCCTTTAATCTTTTCAACTCGTTTAAAGGTTTAGCAAATAAACTCTGTTTTACAGAATCCATTTTTATTGTAATCACAAAAACCTGATTGTAAAAATTTGATTAGGCAGAGGCATGTATGCATATATAGTCTTATAAAATGTGAAACCTTCAGTCATACCAAAGTGATCCTGAGTTACAGCTTTATTCTCTCATTTAATGTTAACATAAAATCAATTATGCTGGAAGTATTGTGTGCCAGTGTTACTTGGAGAACTGGTTGAGGATAATGTATTAGGCATCAGAAAGTCATTAATCTGTTTTGCAACCCAGCATAGCAACAAAGCTGTCTACAAAGACTGGAAGAGAACCACAAGATACAGATGACATCAGCTACCAGGAGGATGAGCTGTCAATCCACCGACTGCCTGAGCAACACCTGAGAGCGAGAAAGAAACAGATGATTGCACAGCGAGAAAAAAGAATGAAAAGGCAGTGAACCGCTTTCTGGGCATCCCACCTAATGACGGCCCACAAACCTACATTGAAGTCTAGATCAGGCCTGCATCATGTCAGTGCAGCATTATTAATGGCAGACACTTAAAACCTAATTACAAGCTCGGCTCTTGGGCTCGGCTGATGGCTCAGAGAGTTCAGTCAGGCAGAGTCTGGGCAGGTTAATGAAAAAATGACATGCTTAGTCAGTCCACAAAAATAATATTGAGCTATTTTAACTCCACACAGAAAAAATGAGACTTTATAAAGGTGTAAAAGTGCCTTATGTATGAAGAATAATGGCTGTGAGGTTACAATAATGGCTGTCAGACACAGGCAATGAACAGGTTAGATTACGACCTGATGTGATAATGTTATTCCCTTTGGCCAATTTTTTACATTCAAAGGAACTTAAATAACTGAAATAAGACTTGGGCATTGACTTAATGCCTGTCATTAATCTTCACAATGCTTCAACAGAATGTGAGCAAGACATTTTTATCTTTTTTAGTGTCCTGTGAGAGGGTCATCCAAAAACATAAAGTTCACTTTACCGGGTAACAATAGACTTTCTTAGGCTATGCATTTTAAGCTTCTTAGAGTAAGACATTTTTTTGTTGTTTATATTGCCACTCTGCACCTAGGTGGAATCAAAGACATTTTCAGCTAGCATTTAAACATATGTTTATTGTGCTTAAGAAAAAAAATGTTCCAGCATCACAAAGCAGAAACTAAATTCACTCTTTTCTACTGTCTCTGTACTTTACTTCAGCATCTAAGGTAATGGATAGAAAAGCAGAATTTTGCTGTTGTTCCTGAAAGGTATTGTTCAGTAAAACCTTCGTCTGACTTTAATTTTCCCATCTCCATTCAATACATTCACACAATTCCATTTTTCTCCACTGGTGACCCTTGGTAACCACATCTCTCTTCAACTCCAGCAACATGGAGAGGGTCTTAAAGCTTGAAAAAAAATAAAATAAAATGCTTCACAAGCAGTCAGCAAGGAGACAGGAAGTTTGGAGTGTTATTTGAGCTAGGTTGCACTCTTCATCCCCCACCGTGCGGTGTAGTAATTGTGCCGTCTGCCAGCATGGAACAAGTGCCTCCTGTTGAGTGCTTCCATCATTTTGAAGGTTATGGCACTTTGATGTAACACGAGCTGCTTCATTTGAATAGATAATACATATCCATTCTCCATTTAAGGTGGCTTTCTGGTGTACGTCTCAAGTGACAATATCACTGGTGCATTGAGGGTCTTAGGTGCTGCAATTATCACAATAAGATTGTCCATTAGCATGATTGTGAGACAATAATTGTTTTTAAAAAGTGATCTAAAGTCATTAGAATGCTTATTGAGGGTGTGGGAGATTGTTCAGTGGTCCTGATCTGTGCAGAGGCAGTATTATATGTACATCAACAATACAGTTTAGCTTTGTTGAGTAACTACAAACAGCTGTGCTCTGAATTAGACTAAATACAGTATATAATTATTCAATTTGTTGATTTGTATCATTTGTACTTATTGACACTGCTGAATATCCAAACCAAACAAACCGTTCAAATAGACTCAGCCTGTCAGTCCACAGCTTTCATTAAATGGTGCTAACTTCCAATTTGGAAATTAAAAACAAGTGTCAAAATTATATTTCAAAGTAAATGGTAAAGAACTGGTAGGCGTAAAAAATGTTTTGAGAAATGACCATATTTTATAGATCAGTTTGCCACAACAGCCATTAACATTAAATTTTGTGCTCCATAAAAATAAGTAAGACTGTTTCATTCGCATATTTAAATCAAACTTGTAACAGAATATGCATACAGTCATATGGCAGCAACATAAAGCAGACCTAGTGGAGACCCATTGATGAACTTCAAACTGTGAGTCAGGAGTGGGAAGAAAGGAGACGGAGAGACTTTGAGAATGGCATGGTTGTTGGTGCCAGACAGGTTGTTCTAAGTCTTTCAGAGGCTGCTGATCTAGTGGGATTTCACACAGCCATCTCTCGGATTTGCAGAAAACGATCCAAAAAAAAAAGAAAATAAGAGGCTTATACCACAGAATATTTCAACATTTCCTAAAAGAAATCCATAGTTTCCAGACTTAGCTAATCATTAAATCATATAGATTATAGTATCAAATGAACAGGAAGGTGAAGCTGGAACATTGTTTAACTAAGGCAGCATAATGCCTTAGTTGAAACACATTATGACCAGCATACATCTTTATCCACTATTCATGCTTTTTTAAACAAAATCACTTGTGAATAACTTTAACTTTGTACATTTGCAATTTATTCATCATATACTTATTCTCCATAATAACAGGAATATTACATCTTCTAACAGAATTGCCTAAAGAAAATACTTAATAGCTTTCTAAATATTTTAAAATATGATGAAAAACAACAGTACAACAGGTTTCACTGTATCAGTGCTCAAGATGAAACATCCAACACCTGCAGGAGAGACCGGTCCAGAGCATCTTATACAAGTTTTCCATATTAGCACCAACGTGATCCTGCTGTGCAGAACGACACGAATGATTTGGCCTCACTGAACAATTTAAAAACCTAAAGTAAACTAATTACTGCTAATACCACAAGTTTACATTTACTGTGCATATGGTCTCATGCAAAGGTTTATAATTCACACCCAGCAAAGATTAAGGGTAACTCAACATTTGCTAATTAGCCTTAATTGCAAATGAAACCTGGAAGGCATCATTCATTACAGCCAAGTATACAGTGGAGCTTTATGCAAATGATACAAGCCGGTGACATTTAGGCAATGAAGAGAGAACCTCCTCTGTTATTTCACATATTTCCAAGTATATTTGAAGTGATTTACTTTTTGGAGTCACTTTGTGGTTTTTATGAAATAACAAAATGAGCCTTTGATGTTATGCCTCCAAATTTGCAGCTGAAATAGTAATAGACCTGATCCGGTGTGCATCAGTAAAGCCAATATTGGTTGACAATGACACTGTTTGACCATCTGCTTCTGGAATGTGGACACACTGTGCTACAAAAAAGCATTTTCCATTTTTGTTTTTTTTCTCACTTTAATATTTCTGAAAATCAAGCACATTTCAATATCAGAAAATCTAAGTGAATCCAAATACTGACTATGATTTTTCAGAGAAAAAGCTAATTCCTTTATGAAAAATAACAAGTAATGTAGAATCAAATGGAAACCATCTGTCTAGAGGCTAATGTTGGCTAACATAACTCAGTATGCAGTACTTCTTACTGAGTGAGAGCCATTGTCAAACGACAAGTCGAATAATGATGAAGCTTCCCAGAACTGGTGGCATACCAAAAATTACTCCAAGACCGTCTTGATGACATATCTGGAAGGTCAAAACAACCCCAGGACAAGCCTTACTTACTTCAGTTTACATGATTCATGATTTAACAATAAGAAAGAGACTGGACAAAAATCATCTGATGCATCCAAAATGGGGATCAATTGCTGACCCCAAAAAAATGCATAGGCCCCAACCACATAATATGCCAAAGTAACAAAGTACCCTCAAATCTTTTGTGAAAAAGTTCAACAGACTCACATTTTTAAAAATATGCCTTCTGTTATATTTGATTATCACACCATTTTAGAAAAAAACATAATATCTAGATTTAAAAAGAAAGGAGGTAGGAGGAAAATTGGTCTTTTGATTATGGCTGCAGACAGCTGGCCATATTTTATGGAACAACAGCTTCTGCTTCCTAGCAAAAAAATTTTAAGGAGAACGTCGACTACCAATTTGTGACTTTAACTGAAACACACATTGGTTAAGAAACAGGACAGTAATCTAAAGCACATCTCCAACCCATATCTGAATGTCATAAAAATAACAAAACTGAGATTTTGCAATGGCCCAGACTTAAATTGGATTGAGATGCTCAAAAACCATAAACAGGCCATTCATGCTCAAAAACCCTCCAGTTTGTTTGAATTAAAACAATTCCAAAACTAATACATGAAAAATTTCCTCACAGAGATGTGAGTATCTGGCCAACCAATAATAGATTTAGGGGTAATTACCTTTATATATGTAGTAATTACTTTTATCTATGTAGCCTGATTGGAATGTACCACTTTTCCCATTAATAAATGAAGTCAAACTTTGACAAGTCATCCTTGTCTGACATGAAATTTGTCAGGAGCAAATGCCGTCTCGCGGCAGTACATATTTTGAAAGTGCTTGCTGGGGAGATGTTACTTGTTCAGTGTAAATTAATACTTTTGACATAATAAAAGCAAAATGTAGTCTTACAGGGGCACAGGCAGTGTCATGATCAAAAGACAGAGAGCACACTTTAAGCCTCTTCATTTTCCCTTTGTCTGATGAAATGTGAGACAGATAAGGGGATAATATTACTATTGGCAACCTGTCTTAGAGCAAATGGACAGCTTCTGATGTTTGTGGTTTTGAACAAAATGAATCACTTTATCTTTTTAGGAGACAGCAGTGTGGGCAGTAGGAACCCCAGGAACCATCTTTGTGTCTCCAGTGTTACATTTTCATTACAGTGATTTAGTAGACGTGTTCTCTCAGAGGCGCTCTCAGTGACTACAGCTATGAAATAAGCTTCAATTCCAACATCAGCAGCATCAGAGCCTTGTGTGCCAAAGTAAGAGTTCAGAGACTGCAAGAAGCAGCCAGAGGGAGCTGTGCAGGGAGAAGTGACATGGATGAGTTAGTGGAGGCTGATGACTGGGCAGGAGGAAGCTTTTTGGATGTTTCCATCCCCGTTCAAATGGCAATAAGTGAAAACCTAATCCCATAACAGTCCAATAAAGTACCGTTATGGGCCTACAGCTTCTCTTCCGTGGGACCCTTTTGATGAGCTGCTAACGTCTATGCTCGGATCAGAGAAATATGGGAGGGAAAAAACCACCTCCATATTGCATTGTGCGTGCCACAGTGACTGAATCCCACCACAACAAGTAAAAGCAACAAAAATCAGCAGGAGTGATGCCAAGACAAGGTTCACAACCCTCTCTGAGTCTATATCCTGCATCTCCGAGTGCTGGAAAAGGTCAGCTCTGTTTTCTCCGGAGGCGGTTAGAACTGGATCGAATCCAAGGCAACTGGCTTGGAGAGAGCCAGTGGAAGGGCGATTCATCCTGACCTGGCATCAGCCTTCTCTGTGTGGGTGCCATTCACAGTCTTAGGTCATCTTCCCTTCAATATGTGTGTGTTTGTGTATGCCTGCCTGCCTTAACAACCCTTATAAATGTACTGCTTAATATGCACACAAATGCACATGCACGCTCGTGCAAAGGAAGCCATCTGTTGAGATGAGTCATTGGAGTAATAAATCTGGCTTCACCTCCTCCCACAGTGGCCATCTTTTTCTAAATTTCTTTAACAAAAAAACTCATTCATATCACATTGATAGTGCGCAAAAATGGGAGAAACAAAGAAAAGAAAGAAGGATGTTTGCAAATTGGATCATTGCCATGGATTCAGCTGATGGGTTTTTGGGTGATATTGCAATTTCACCAGAGGACAGGATTTATAGCGTTGCTCTTTTACATTCCCATCGCTGGAGACTTTCAAGAAGAGGTGCACACTGCGGTACAGAAGGATAACTGCCTCCCACACAGATTTTCTTTAACGACGAGCTGAAATGCCTTCAAATATTCATAAACATTCCGATAAAGAAAAGTTGGAGTCATTACCACACCACTACACGGAGGACTCTAATGACTCTGAGGATGAAAGGCGGAAAGATTGGTTGGTGGCTGAGCCTTTATTCTGGAATGATATCAACTGTTTAAAATGAAGAAGGTCCAGCAAGTATATATGTGTTTGAAAAAAAAATCCCTTTTAATTTGATTTGTTTAGTTCTAATTTTATGAGCAACTAAATTTTGGATTTTTATTAGCAGCAAGCAATAATTGTCTAAATTAAAAGAAAATGTTTAAATGTATCTCTGTGTATTGAATCCACATAATATGTCAGATTCACATTTTAATTTAATTCTTCAAATTATTACTTTTTTTCGACGATCCTCTAATTTCTTGAGAGGTGCCTATTAGAACTGGCACTATTAAATCCATTGCTCAACAGAGCGAGATTTTTATTTTGTTCTTTGTGTCCTTCTGCCTCCCACACAGGCTGTGAATGATAATGAAGCAGCAGGTGTAATGCTTGGAAATATTTCTGTCACTCCAGTGAAAAAGTCTCTTCTTACTCAAAACTTAAAGCTATCCAAATAAGTCAGTGTCTACAAAAAAATCAAACACACTACAGTTGTTGGTGATATGTCAAGCCACATTTCTCCACATGTTTAAACAAAATGCAGCAATAGCCATGCATTTGTAATCACTCCCTGGATAATTGAAGTCAAAACACTTTATTCTGAGGCAAAAATGGATTTTACCAGTGAACACGGTCACGGAGCAGAAAATTAGACAATAATACCAGGATATTAGAGCGAAATTGAATTCTCAGAGAGGCATATAAAGCCATATGAACACACTCTCTGTCAAACTCACAATGAAAGGTCATAAAGTTAAAACATCTAACAAAGAGAACTCGTCTTTTTTAGGAGTGGAATGCGGGGAATCTTCTCTGCACAGGTGAATTTTTGAAACTGCAGAGAGAAAATATTAGCATTAGACTGACAGCAGTGCCTTTGATTGTATGCAGACAGAGAGCGGCTTTGTGATCTTTGTGTCTGGGGTTTTTAAGCGAAGACTACTGTCAATTCTAAAGCATTCTGAGGGTCCCGTGAGGAGCCGAGCCATGGTTCATTTACCCTCTGTCACGCAGGAACCCACGGTAGATCTGATATACAGAACAGCGTTTCAGAACTCCTTGTGTACTCCAGTAGCATGCAATTTATTTGACACCACAGCTAATCTGAATGCTCCATCTTATTCTACGAGTGTTATCTGTGAAAGCACCGCATCTGTTCTTAGCTGCGACGTGTTAACGCCCCGTGCACACGATAAATTGCCACCTCCTGCGAGCGGGAGATAGATTGCAGCTCTTTCATGGTGAGAAGATCACCTATATTACCAAAGCAAAAGGCCACCGTCATATAGAATGAACCCGGCCGCCCATAGAAGAGGAGCTGAGTCCAGAGCGGGAGAGCAGTGCTTGCCTAAGGAAGAAAATAATATACAACTCAGGGGTTGTTCACAAAAAATTCCCATTAGAATTTGAAATGAGTTTTTCTGTATATATATATATATAGATATCTAGATATATATATAGATATCTAGATATCTAGATATATATATATATATAAACTGGCATTCACAGAAATTTACACATTAAACCAAAAACATATATGGAAAACTTGACCTAAACTTAATAAGTGTGTATCCCAAAGGAAAAAAAATAAAAATTCTTGAGTAAAAAAGTAAGAGGCAACACAAAAACGAATTTAAAATGGAAACAAATCAAAATCAAAATGTGTTGTAAGATTAGCCTTTTAAACAACTTTAAAAATTGCCCGTCATTCTGATCATTCTTATCAGTCTGCTTCAGCTAAATGTATTTTAAAATGAATCTCAGGGACATAAATACAGACTTTGATTCGACACTGGAGAATATGTCATCTTAAAAAAAAAAAGATGAAACCAGAAGTTGACATACACTGAATAAAATAACACATGCAACTTTTTATTCTCACTCTCTTAAATCCGACCAAATGTTTCTTGTTTTAGATCAGTTAGAATTATAAACAATATTTTATTTTATAATAAGAGAAGGAATCTTTCAGAGATTTATTGATGTATTTCTTCAAAATCAAAAGTTTCCAAACCGAATTATTCCTATCTCTTTAAAAAATTAGCAAAAGCCCAGATGATGATGTCATAGCTTTGGAAACTTCTGACAGGTTGACTTACCCACTTACCCAAAAACACACCTGTCAACCAGGTGTGTTTTTAAGGCTACACCTGGAACACACTGCTTTCTTGTTGACATGATGGGAAAGTCAAAAGAAAATCAAGACATCAGGAAGAGGATTGTTTTGCACAAGTAAGATTTATCCATGTGAATAATTTCCAAATGCTTTTCTCATTAATGATGCATTTAGTCAATAGAAATGATTTTGGTAATTCCAGTTGACCTAAAATAAGACAAGTTTGGTCTGATTTAACTTCAAACAATGAAAATAAAAGGCCTATGTGTCTTTTTATCTGCTATATATAAACTTTATAAACTTTCAACTTTATCAGAATAATTTACCTCAACGAATGTGTTTTGCCGAAGAGAGATGACAAATGACAATTTAGTTAGCTAAATGTTGGGACATTTTTTCAGAAAATAAATTACACTCCAGAGCAGGTTTGATGTCATAAGAACAATGATCCTTAACATACAGTCAGAGCAATAATGAGTGTTGATTGAGGGGTGCTAAAGAAAGATGCATGCAACATTTTTCAAATTTGTAAAATTAATTATGTCTTCTTTTCTTTCCAGTTCCTAATTATACACTACTTTATGTTGGCCTCTCATAAAACGCCAACAAAATGCACTGACCTTTGTGGATATAAGATAACAAAATGTGAATAAGTTCAGAAAACATAAATACATTCGCAAGACAAAAATGTGTGAAAAAGTGACATATTACAAAAGCATTTACTTTTTACCTTCTTTAGGCAGAAATGATTTCCTGCCAAAGAAAAAGGGAACAAATCCTGTAGTGGATTAACTTTAAATTACAAAATTTGTCTTTAGGATAATTTTCATTTTGACTGTTAAGCTGTGGCCAATTAGAGATGATGAGAGCTTGGCCAATTATTCTTTACAAAATCGCCCCAGTTCACTGAGGTTTACAGGAGTTTTTAATTCACAGCTCATTCAAAGCACACTAGAGAATGTGTGAACTTCAGAACTATGGATCTGAGCTTTTAGGGCACCCTGACATTTGTTATATACTTTTTGGATTTTGATTCTGGCCTGAAGCACCACACCTCTCAAACTACACTACTCAACAGGGTGAGATGACAAGATTAGGACATCTCACCAGATGGAGAAGATACTTATGTGTGCATTGCCTTTTGGCACATTTGCAATATTGAACACACTATTGTGGGCGAGGTGAACAAATATATGTAAAACAAATCAGAATTAAAACAGGATAATAGATTTTTCCTAGAATTATACATTCATTCCAGCCGCAAACGGCAAAACAAAATTTAGTGCGCAGTGTGTGTTTTCATGTGTCTGCTTGCCTAGCTGTTGTGCATGCGGGGTGGCTGTGCAGTCTGAGAGGTAAAGCCTGTGGTATTGGGCAGCAGCCCTCCAGCTTTCAGCCCCGTGCTGTGTAAACAGTCAGAGCAGTGGGACAGACAGAGATTGCCACCACCTGCGGCTCTGCTGGGAGCTGCTGCAGAATGAGAGTTGAGTAAAGAAAAAAAAAGTGGGGGAGGAGACGAGGTATTGGAGAGGAGCTGAGTGGAGGGAGGTGAAGAAGGAGCGCATAATTACATGGCAGAGTTGCACCTCATCTCAGCTTACTCCAAGATCCCCTTTTCTTCTTTTCCACAGGGTGCACACACACATATACACACACACTCCACCTCCTTTATGTCTTCATTTGAGAGAAAACAATCCATCAGACAAAGGTCAGTCTACCACACACCCAATTGTGAGAGGGACACACACGCAGACAAGACAAAAGGAGCATCAGGAAAACCAAGGAACAGTAGAAAACAATGTTTCTATCATTTCTCAAAATTAGTAGTGGATATTTTTTCCCTCTGTTGATTCAGTATAAATTCAATAATGTAAAAACACTGATACTCCAACCTTAATATATAAATATTGCTATTTTAGCTCAGAAATTCTTAGGAAAAACATCAAAATATGAACAGAAGGAGCCTTGCAGGGAGAAGAGCAGTGAGAAGGCCCTGCTAAATGAAAGTGCTGCGGGGGTGTTTGTGTCAGGCTCGGGCCCGCCACCCGCAGACCTGCCCAGGCAAAGCTGGCTCTGACTCGTCCCTTTGAAAAACCAGCTTGGCTCATGCACAAGTCTCACCAATCGATGGATACTATCTTAGTAGACAAATGAAATAAGACTCAACTGTTTCACTGCCATAGAACAAAAATTGATTCTATTTGTGAGGGATTTCCCAAAGCTATTCACACAATACTTATGGGAATGTCAATTTAAGCTTACAGAGAAGCAGAACAAAGCAGGAGGGAGACCTTAAAAATCATAGGACCAGCAATGTTACAAACATATGAAGATATCACACAAAATGCTAAAAAGTAAAAGGTGTAGTTTACATGGTATTGTTGCACTGTAATGTTTGCCTTTATTTTGGTTTATGAAGAGTTCTTTAATGGTCTTGTTTGTCGAGATAGACTGAATTTTGACTGTTTTCAGTTCTTCCTGTTCCTAGCTGCTAGTGAGGGAGATATTTATATAAAGTGTGTGTTTGATTTATTCCAGACCAGTATGGCACCTTTAAAACCTGTAGGAAAGCGTTTGTGTCACTTTGTACGAGAGGAAGAATTGGGTTATTCATCGTTTCTTTGTATTCTCAAAGATAAATAAACAACCAAGAGAAGAACAACACTGGTCAATAGTGTAGTTTTTCTCCTTCAAACTCCTTAAAAAAAAAAAAAAAAAAAAACTGTAGTTTTTATCAGATCATAGTTTGATGGCACATGTGACCAGACAGGAGTCACTATTAGTTTTGCTCTAGGGTCCTAGCACATTTATAGATATGACACTGTGGTAGAAATGAGAAAAGTGTGATAGACATTCAAAACAGACAACAAACATATAAATATATAAATAAAACATATAAATAAAATAAGTACAATGTCAGTGTTGGACATTGTACCCTCTGGAACCACTTGGTGGCACCACTGATGGATAGCATCCAACATATTACATCACTGGCAAGACAACATTGTACATGCAAGGCAATTTTAATCAAAACTGGGGAAAAAAAACAAAACAATTTTAATCAGGTAAACATAAAAAACCAGAGCAGATCATGTTTCTTGCCTTTTCATTTTTTACAGGTATTTTTTTAAAGTAACAAAGTAATTTTTTTGTTCATCTTGTTAGCATTAAGTCCAAAAACTAATCTGTTAGGTTTTTTTAGGATGCACAAAGACCTGTTAAAAATAAATAACGGTGCTTTATATTGAGAACATTTTGCATTGTGACACAGCTTTTACAGATGTGGATGAAAGACCCTGGATAGTAAAGAGTTGTGACTGTCGGCTCCCCCTTATGTAGACATTGGCCTCTGTACAGATTGGGGGAAGCGTTCTCATACTGAAATGCTGGCTGCTCTGTTTAAGTTAAATAAGACAAGCTCAATATCAAAATGTCATTTTACTGAGCTCTGGTGCAGCAGAAACCAATAAATAATGTTCAAAATGACACAAAGCAATCCTACATTTTTTATTATGAATATCCAAAGCTATATCTTGTTATTAAAATCCTTCTGTCCGCAGACAGTGCTTCATATTTCTGTGATAGCCATTTTAATATCCTCATAATTTAATATCCACAGTAGGACTCATTTTATCAAACTGCCTGAAATGACTCCCCACAACTTAAAGTCAGAAACAGTCAGTGTAGATGTATTGCATCAAGTGACACTCCTGAATAATAATTTCAGGGCAATAACACAAGGATAGGATCTCAGTCTGTTTCTCTTTATCCACAAGAATGGCTCATTTTTCATACTAGCAATGACAAAGAATGACTTTTCAAAACTGTCCAAGATGAAGGGGAAGCTGATGATTTTGCATCTAATCAGAAGTATTTGACTATGCAATCTTCATATATCCTTTCTTGTTAAAGTACATCTTCTTGGATTAAGGGATTTGTATTGATTTCAACAGTTTGCAGTGTACAAGTAAGAGTTTGGACATACTCATGCATTTTTAATAGGCAGGTTTGCGGTAAGGCACCTAATGTGTCTTTATGTTTCCTCACACAAAACACAAAAGTTGTGTACATTTTGTTTAACTAATCTTACAAGGCATTCGTTAACTAACATTTATTTCACTATCTTCATAGTTTGTGTCATTTATTCCATTTCAGAACTGTCCCCTCCATGAACTGCATGACAATCTACAGGGAAAAAGACTATATCCTTTCACTATTACTTCAAAGACTCTCGCTAAGTTTGAGTTGCTTACCACCTTATTTTAATGAACATTACTTCTCCCAGCCAGCCTCTAACCTCAAAGATGATGTTTTCGACTCTCGTTTCATCTTGCACAGAAAGACTGCTTTTCAGTTTTTCTCAGTTGGAAAAAAAAAATCCTCAAAGTGTGGTTGTGTTACAAAACTTATGACCCCTCCAACTCAAACACACATAGAGAATGCATTTACTTTGTTGCCAAACTAAAAGTTCAGTCAGTGGCCACATGTTTTCCTATGGACAACTTTCCTCTCAACATAATTGATATGGTTTAGAGCAGTGGTGCCCAAAGTCGTTCCTCGAGGGCCGGCATCCTGCATGTTTCAGTTCTCTCCCTGGATTGACGCCCCTGTATCCAACGATGGCTCATTAGAAAGTCTAAGAAGAACACTGACATGCTGAAAAAGTTTATATTACCACCAGAGAGAGAGCTAAAACATGCTGGACCCCAGCCCTTGAAGACCAACTTTGGGCACCACTGATTTAGAGTATTGCCGAGCAAAGCTATTTTGAAAGATGTCATGACACAAATGTTCCATAGTAAGCACAACCCCTTTCTTCTGATGCCCCTCAGTAAAATCCAGTGCAACTTTTTTGCCTTCTGAAGTCACCCAGTTAATACAGCGGCTCCACCTCCATGCTATGCAGTTGTTTTGTGAAAGCCTTACTAGAGAGCATAGCTGAAAAAACAGCATCATAAAGACAAAAAACCCCCAAAAGACTCCAGACAAATCAGAAATGAGGTTATTCAAAGATTTAACAAGCAAATGTTTAGGTTAAATATGGAAAAGGGATTAGCATAACTGTAAACATTCAAATCATGGCCGGTCACCTTAACAGACAGGATGTGCTCCTTAGCATGAGAAGGAGCCTAGAGGCTCTGGATGAGCTGCAGAAATCAACATCTCAGGTAGGAGAATCTATCAACAGGAGAACTATTAGCCATTCACCCCACATAACCGGCTTTTACAGGAGCGTAGCAGAAGATTAAACCGAGTAGAAGAAGGGGCTCTACTCAGATCAGACCAAAACTCCCCTTTTGTCAGACAGAAAAGCTGGTCAGAATTTATAGAGAAATGCATGAAGCAAAACACAGATCAGTCATGGAAGAACGTCCTTTAGAAGCTGCAAAAGACTTTAGGATGAAGTGCCGATTCACCGTGCAGTCAGATAATAGTTGTAATCCCACAACTACAATGGAATAGCAAACCCCTTCCATGTGGTAAAATGATCCAGTCCAACTTCAGACATAATGCTACTCAAGATTCTGTCGTAAGACTTGAAAATGGATGTTAATGGTTAATGTTCTCCACCTAATCTGAGAAAGCTTGAGCTATTTCTCAAACAGAATAACCACGATTTCAGTCTCTAGATTTGCAAACCCGGTAACGTTATACATTAAGACAATTGCAGCTGCTATTAAAGCAAAAGATGGTTCAGCAAACTTTTTGCTGATTAGAAATTGATTATTTAGATTTCACCTTATATTTCACAGCTATACACTAGGCTAGTTTGTGTTGGTCTAACACGTTTAAAATTAAGGCTTTTAAGAGTAATCCAGGCTTCTTACTTCTTTGATACTCAAACAATGACTGCATAAATTAAGCCCAATGAAAGAAGATATGATGAAAAAAGCAAATGTCTGAAAGACCTCAGAAGTGTTGCGTGCCAGTAAAAAATTCATCAAAGACACCTAGATGACTTTCTCCAAAAATTTCAAAAGAACAGATAGTCTGGAAATTGGTCTAAAATATGACAGAACAGCTGGGTAGAAAATAGGATTTTTAATCAACCTTAGTTTCTAGGGTTGATTAAACACACATGCACACAATACTGCATGTGTCCAGACAGTTGGCGCAATACCCGAGGACAGACTCCTGTTAACAGCAAGAACATACAGCCCCAAAGTAGAAATTACCTCTTTGTATAACCTAGGTCACAGTGCATTTATAGAAGATCCTGAGAATTTAAGATAATCAAGAGTCTCATTCAAACAGTTAAAGGTCTCTGACTTGAACTGGTGAAAAGCAGCAGAGCAGAAAATTAAGAGCGGTGGGACAAAGGCAGGAGGAGATATCTGAGCTCAAACTTTTGCCACTTTATACCCAAAAAAGTTCAGAACTTCTTCATGTATCTCAAAGGGAAGCTAAATGCATATAGTTTGTGGAATATTGGAAATATTTTCAATGGTTTTGAACATTATACAAGATTTGGCAGTTCGACAAAATGATAATGAACATGTTTTCTTTTCCTTTAGCAACTTTCACAGCTGCCTTATAATAATGGCAAAAGTCCCTTAAATATTGAATTAACACTTGAAGCTCATCCCTTCAGTTTAAGGCAACCTGAGCTTTAGTGGATTCACACAGTTGATTAAAGTCTGTCAGGTGGAATGAAACCAAGATCTAAAGTAATTTGCATTCTGACATACAATCTAAGGCATGACACATTTTTGATTGAATAGGACATGGAACCTGTCCAAAATTTACCCCGATTGTCACCCAAAGATCGCTGGAAATAACCACCAACCCCCAAGACCCTGCATGGATGAGTAGGTTTAGGTAATGGATGAATGGATAAATCTACTAGTTTTCCTTTTCTTTGGGACATTTTCAAATCAAATTAAGGCACAGACCTTTGGAAAAATAGAGGAGGTAGAATTTTTATCGAGTTAACCCTCTTTTTTGCATCTGATGTTGAATCCTTTTGTCATCAGTAATTGTTTGTTTATGTCTGTCACTTTTTGCTTTCCACCTTTTAAAACTCCTTCACCTTTACTTTATAGAGACATGTATGAAATACTAAATCAGCAACATTTTCTATTAAATGTATCATTTTGAAATCAGAAAAACATTCCTAACAACTTAGAATTTTTTTGCCCTTGATCTACTTTATTGCAGTAATCCACAAATCACATTAATTTTATCTCACTTTTTAAGTTGTTTTAATTGCATTATATAATTAATGTTTAATGAAGCTATAAAACAAAATTGAAATCCCATAGAACTTCTTGGTACAATTTATAAATCTTCACACTCTTTTATCTTCTGACACGGACCTCAGAGCCTCAGCACACAATCAGAAGATTTATGGGAAAGATGATTTGGAAAGTATGCATCAATTATTGATGAGAAGAGACTAGATATAACCTTAAGGACATGAAAACAGAGTTGGTGCAAATCTACACTTTATATAATTATATAAACAGATTGGTTTTGAACATTGTCATGTTTTAGTAAAGTAGAAGGTAAGAATAAAGGCAATCCAACACAGTGAAGGTAAAAAAAAATCTACTAAATTGTTAAAAATTCATTAATTATAATAAATGTAGGAAAATGCTTTTATATTATTGTCGATGTACTACAAAACCCATGTTTTTCTGGACTTTTTTTAATTGCACATTTACATAGTGCAATAAGTCAAGTTATATTTTGAATCCATGCAAAATACTGAGGTTATATTTTGCATGGATTTAACACCTGCTAAAAACATGATTTTTTTTTCAATCCTCGCCTTGAAAGCCTTGAAAATAAAAAAAATAAAAACATCTATATAAAAGTATTTAAACAATTAAATACATATCTATATAAAAGATTATTACAATGAAAATGCAGTACATGGGGCAAATCACAAATGTGAAATTTCACACAAAGAAAAAAAAAAAAAAAAAGTATAATTTAGATTTTCACAATTTTTCACAACCAGAAACTAAAAAGAAATGTGTGGTCTCATTGTCTTGGTGAAAATTATGTGAAATTTTAATTTTCAAATTTACTCATTTATGCAAATTCTTCTTCTGTTTTCTTCATCAGCATGTTGGAAGATGATTATGACATATTTTATTAGCCAAAGTAAGGAAATGCTGGTATAAAGTGAGAAATCAAAGGTGGCCAACGTGTTGTCATTCAGCAGTGTTTCTCATATCAAGATAAGGAGCAGCGTTTTATCCTCACAGGGCAACTAGCAGACAGGATTACTCATTAGATCACACAGGAGGACACTAAGCAGCTCTCCACACTGACGGGCCAATAAGGCGTTCAGTGAAGCAAGCTGGGTGCCACTCAACTCACATCACACACGCTGCCCAACACTGTCAGTCCATTATTGGGAGACAGCAGCATGTTCGGTGATTAGGCTGGGTAATGGGGAGTGACTGCCTCTAGAGGCTCTGGTTAGCTGGAGCAGCATCCGGGTAACTTGCTAACAAACCAGTGCCCTGTGCTTCCTGCATATACGCAATGAACAGCTTTCCAGAGAGTCGTTTGTATTTGTTCCGTTCCCACATGAAGACATGCGTCGAGCTGTTTCACATTCAAAGGTGGTTGATGGGATTAGAATAAAGCCGTGATTCATTTCCTGACTTTTGGCACAGCCACTTCACAGTCTCTGGGTTATACAAAGCCTGAATTATACTGGAGATGCTTACAGAAGGCAGCTGTTAATGAAATAAGAGCTTCTCTGAACTAATGTGCCCTTTAAGTTTCAGCTGAGACTGTTTGCAGATGTGATGTGTAGGCTCCTTCTATTTTCTAACCAAGGTTTATGCACATTATTTTATTTTTCCTTCAGGATATACAAACCATTTCTATAAAAACAAAACTTCTGGCCCAAAAATACTGAGATGGTGTTGCTGTAGAAGTGGCATGTGGGGAATGAAAATATTTAATTTGACAAGAAATCATATTACAAAAGTATTTATACTCCTTGAATTTATCTGTATTTTGTTACAAACTTTAATGCATGCTATATGGATTTCCTCTAATAGACTAACACAAAATAATGCATAACTCTAAACTGAAAAAAAAAAAAAAAACATACCGGTATTATGAGCTTTTTATGGTGTGTGTTCTGTAAAGGCTTCAGAGGTTTGTTAGCATTAAAGAACTTACAGTATTATCAAAACCAAGGAAGAAATTAGACAAGTGAGGGACGACATTCAGGTAAATTGAAAAAAGAGCATTGTTGTAAACCGGGTCTTATTGAATCAGACAGTTATTTAGCAAAAATACAGTAAGTTGGCTAACAAAGGTCCATTTGGGAATGTTCAAAAACAAGTGGCTAGAAAGACTAGCCACTGGTTTGTTGCAGCAAATTTTGTTGCTATAATTGCAACAAAATTTAATTCCACAAAGTATTAACTCAAAAGGATAAATACCTATGCTCAGTCTTATCTGTAAAATATTTGGAAAACAGATTATTCTTTGCATCTCACTTATCAATTCTGCACTACATTCTGTTGATCTATCACAGAAAATCCCTGTGAACTACACTGATGTTTGTGGTTGTGATATAAGAAAATGTAAAAAAGTTCAACAGCACTTATGCATGTGAAATATGCTGTATTTAATCATTCTTTACAGCATTACAGGATTTTCAGCATCAGCAAATTGATGCATATTTTAATCGAACACAATATAATGTTGGAAAAAGGAATACCTAACACTTTGCAAAGGTGTTTGTTTAACGCTATATAACTCTCCAGTCACATTATATCGACTGATGATATTTCCAGAGCCTATGATGCAGGAGTTGAGTCTTAGCTGTGCAAAGGACGAATATGATGCCTGATGCTGGATTCCATTTTGCCCCAGAAGAAATCCTTTTGGTCTTTGTTTACTACTTCTGAAGTTGTAGTGATTTCAAAAAGAAGGAAAAGTCAAGCAGCTGAGCGGAGCAATTTTATTCTCATATGAACAAAACAAAACGTCCACACTGTTACTGAAGAGGTCATTGGTCTCAGATTTGTCATCACAGTCTTTTAAATGCAGATCAGAGTGGGATGCTGGCTTAATAAAAGATAAATACAGCCCTTCTAATTTATGAGGATAGAGCTGAACAAATTTTCAAACAAGTTCTCTGTCCGCTTAAATTACTTTGATCCCTAATCATTTCAAAATTTAACACAAGGAATTCCACACACGTTTTCACTTCGTCCTACATTCTCAGATCAATTAAAATTTATACAGAACCGACCCGGAGAGCAGCCGAAACACTCCTGAATTTTCCTTGAGTCCCCCTTCAGGGCCTGCTGGAGTTTTTGCTGCATATTATCTACTTGTCTCAAGTCTGAGAAAAATGCTGAAGGATATCAGAAGAATGGAAAGTTTGAGGGGAAACTTTAAAAAAAAAAACAAAGAAAAAAACATAGTTCACATTTTTGTACTGTTTTTTAAACCTTTCGCTTGGTTTGACTTCAAGAGTTACTGGTGAATCTAAAGCTAGATGTTCAAATGTGGTTTTGAAAGAATTTGTCCATAGAACAGCATTTTATCTTCTTGTGGTTTCACTAACTGTTCTTACAATGCTTTTAACTCCTTTGAAATATTTTTATTTTTTTGCATATAATGCTCAACAAACTGAGCAATGTTCAAACACTCATATGTTAGGTTTATCCTACGGTTCAACATATGTATATTGTATTGTGATATATAGCATTTATGTTCTAGTTTAGTGTCCCTACTAAGCCTTCCAGAGAAAGGAGAATGTGAAGGTTTCATCTTAATTTATTGTTGAGCAACCCATGCAACAAATCGTCTGCTTTTTCTTACTTACATTTTGGACATGTAAAACTAAACTTTGCAGGTGCTTTGAAATCTCTTAAAAGTTAGTTTATCAAATCCCTGAACATGTCAGTATGTCCTGTCACTGCTGTGATTCACTAAGCGACTTAACGTAGAGATAATTCTCCTTTGTAATTGTCATCAGTTTCCAATTTGTAATGGTAATTTAGTCCTAACAAGTCAATTAAGGCTTAACGAGCAAATGCAGTTCTAAGACACACAGTGACTGGATGCCAAAGTACTTTTAGACAATTTTTTTCCCCAAAAAAGCAGTGAAATACAATTACTTTAGCCAAAATACATACAAATTATTCCCTTTGTTTTGTTTCGTATTTGGTGGTAACTTAAAGTAGAGACACAGTTTATGTCAGATTTTGTCATTTCTAAGACAAAAACCACAAGATTTTTACAAATAGTCACAAAATTCTATTCAACATCAAATAACACTGATGATTTGTGCTTTTGCCTCAAATGTTCAATGTACCAGCACATTCTCTACTTTGATAGCGTGCTGACAAGCCCTTTGAGAATCTGCCTCCTCCGAGGTCCTGCCTTCTGTTCCCTCGTACTGTTTGTTTCCCAATCCAGGCTCAACTGTGGGCTGCCAGGCACTCCTCCCTCCTCACTCTCTCCTGCAGTAGTTCCTCCATGCTGGATGCAGGCCCAGCTCTGCCAAGCTTAAATAATGCGTGCTTCTCTCTTCCATCCCTGCTTCTGAACAGGGAGCAGTCGCTACACCTGGAGACCTAAGAGTCCTTTCAGCTACTTACATCCAGGAGAACTGCATCCTCATCTCCTGCTTTATTTACCATCCCTCTGAATTATTCAGGACAATTTAGCCCCGCTTCAGTCAGCTGGAGAAAATGACAAGCTGTATTATGAGTCAGGATGCCCTTAAAAACCTGATGAATAATACACTGTAAGAGGAATTAATCTCTTTAAATAAACATTTGGGTGATTCATTGGGAGGCAGCACTGTGGGCCAGAAAAAAAATACAAACATGTTTGACAGAGGCTGCTCTCCTTATCGTGTTTGCATGAAGGGGAACAGCCTGAGGAGCTGCATTGTTTGGTCAGAGGGGAAGCTAATATCCTTGTGTATGACAGTGAATCAAGCCACAAGCTGAAAAGTACGACTTTGTACTTTTTTTATTACTTTGTGTGCATAAGCCTCTTTGGTGATTAATATGGCATTACGTATACATTCTAACAGAAAGAACTCGTTCTTTTGGATTCGTGAGCTAGTTAGTTAGGAATGCATGCAGTGGGATTAGATGTATAATTCAACCTGTTTCATTTTATTATTTCAGGTAAAAGATGAATTCTTTATTACATGCCCTGCAGCTCTGAGACGCGAGTCTCCTCCCCAAACAGCTAAAAGGTACTGCGTGGTCCCATTTCCCTAAAACCTGTCTCTCAGGGAAGCTGTTAAAGAGACAGCACTCTCTGAAGCTGAAGCAAAGCTGAAAAATTCCTCAGCAGTGATTGCGGCTTGATAAATATGTCTTCAGCTGCCCATCTTTTTCTAAGCTGCCATCCAATTTATTTAGCCTGTAATTGATTACTTGCTCTTCAACGCCATGTGAGTTTAATATTACAGTTAGGGATTGTGTCAAGCACGCTGTAAAACCCCTATTCACTTTACATTAACCTAGAGCTGTGACTTGAAAACAGATTCTGGGAAGCTGAATGCTGCTGACCTCATTTCCTCACTTCACAGTTGAGTTTTAAACTTGTGCTTCCACAACTTTAAAACAACACCACTGACACCAAACGTAACATTATTATCATATTTGGCATGGTGACATTTGCAGTGTCTCTAATAAACCCAAACTCACACCACTGCTGATTGTGTTATGTTTGGTTTAGTTAGGAAAACCTTTGAAATAGCCAAACTTCAAGCATTGCTGGTCAATAATTGCCTATATGGATCTTCTGACAAGACATTTCTTTGAATAAGAATAAGTTATTCCAATCTAATTGAAGCAAAATGAGACAAAACATCACCTTGCATGTTTAAAAATATCCTTATCTCCTTTTTACTCTGTGATACCACAGAGTAAAAAGGTGTGGTGTTTAATTGTTTTTCTATTTTGTAAAAGAGAAAATGACAGAATAAAAACTCTAGCACAACCTTTGGGTGGGATGCTTACACCCATTTCAGGCACAAGACTTTGAAACATTTCTACATCTCATAAAGCCATGAATTATTTGATGTACCTTCAGTTCTACTTGCCCAAATTCAGCCCTATTATGGCTTGTAAGCCCAGACAGAGGTGAGGAAGCCCAGCTGTTATGCATGATTATGCAATCGGCCACATGTATTGCTTTAGTCTTTCTTTTTGTAAGACAATGAAAGGACATGCTCATATTGGGCAGGCAAATGAGCTGCAAAATACCCAATCAAAGGGCAAAGAGTCAGGAAGCAACAAGCTGAACAATACAGAATGATAATTTTCCACATAAGTATAAAGGGCTGAGTTGGTAAAAAGGACAAAATGAAATTCTGAGGTGCTTTGTGTATAGGAAAAATAAGATTTGCTGCACTGCATACATCAAAGTAATCTTGGTACAAAAAGAAATATGATTGATGCAACCTTCTCAGATCTCTGTAGGTTGGGAAAAAAAACCTTCTTGTGCTTTACACAACTGAGATAAGCTCTATGCTACATTTTTTAAATGTATTTTTCTTTGTCAGAGACAGCTGGCAAACTTTTCTCTGAACTCAATTTCCACTCCCTGCAAATTTTCTTCTTTCATACTTTCATAAACACACTGAAGAGTTAAGAGATTGTGTGTTTCATTGCTAAAGCTTTGGCTGTTGTGTGCTGATGCAAAGCTTTTGATCTAATTTATAAATAAGTAATGCATGATTAAAGTACTTTAAGTTCCCTGTGAGTTTCTAGTACAGCTTTTGACATAAGGCCCAATTTTAATACCTACATTGAAGCAGATTGAAGGAAAAGAAAATCTAATGAAATTATTTAAATATTTCTGTGACGTAGAGCATATAATTAAATAATGTGAGCTGAAAAATCAAGTGGTTTGATCAACTATATTCAGTTATGTTTTTTTAAGTTGCTACTTGTGCTTTAATCTTCTCACCTTGCTTTTCCACTGTTACCCAAGCTGCAAATGCTTTGCAATGTACTATAGCATTTTCTTCAAAACCACCTGTTTTTCCCTCTGCTGTCACTGTGTGTTGGTATCTTTTATGCCTTGTACTAAATTAATACAGCTCCCACTGCACACTGGCGTCTGTCGGTGGGAGGCTGCTTGGCCGCTGTATTTAAAAGTGAGTGAATGCAGGCCAGAGCCACCTGCCAACAGATAGCAGTTATAAAATGCACCCGCTTTGATTAAAAAGTTTGCCACTGAAAATCTATAAATCCTCAGTGTGTTTACCTGAACACTGCCAGCAAACACCATATGTCACAGAAAATTTTTCCTCAAAACTCTGAAGAAAGAGTAAAGCGTGATGAAGATTGAAAAAATTAAGAAGAAAATCATTTCAAAGCAGAGCCATATTTTTGGTTTAAGCCAAAAGTATTTGAATGTTTTCTTGTAGCAATAAGAGCCTATTTTAATAATCTAATCTATGTCTTTGATTAGACATAGACCAAGGTAAGAATGGCTTTCACAAGTATTTGCTCCATTTGAACTTTCCGCATATTGTATGGGAATTAAATACAACAGATTAGATTGAAAGAAGGTATTGAGTATTTGTAAAGTGACAGGAAAATGACACATGGTTATAAAGAATCTATACAAAGAATCTGAAAAAGGTGACAATAATTTGTATTCAAATTATTTTAGTCTGATTTCAATAAATAAAACAGTGCAATGATTTACCTTTAGAAGGTACCTAAATGGTCAATAGATGCAACTTCATCTCAAGGAAAATTTTGCTCTGCTAAGGCTAGAGGTTTGTTACAGCAAATTAGTGCATTGTAAGAAAACCTGGCAATAGAGGAAACAGTTCAAAGATAAAATTGTGTTAGTAAGTATGTAGGAATGAAGGGAGAAGGGAGGAACATGCAAAAAAAAAAAATTGTGTTAAAGTTTAAAGCAGGGTTAGAACATAAAACAACGTTTCAAGCTGAGTATCTCACAGAAATCTGATCAATGCATCATCTGAAAATGGAAAATTTATGGGACAACTGCAAACCTGTAAAGATATAGCATTTAGGATCGAGACAAGAGAGCATGAATCACCAGGAGTAAATACTGAGTAAGTACATTTCTATGGCACGTTACATACATTTTTACCTTACCAGAAGTCATGTGAACTGATTTCTTTTTCTAATTTAAAAAAAAAAAATGCTGGTTAGCTCTCTTGATTTTTGCTGGCATTGCTACTCTAATGAGATGTCATTAGCTGCAATGGCAGTTTAGCATTAGCATCATTTAAAGGTCATAAGGCTTTTACTGAGAGGACGCCCCCCAAGGCTGTTTAGGTTAACAGGCTTAAGATAAGAATGAAATAGAAAACGGCTGTTTGTGAAAAAAATGGAAGGATGGTAGAGGAATATAGCTTGATTTTTCAACTTTTTAAAGAAAAAATAATTTAACTTAAACATTTTGAGATAATCAATAACAATAAAATATGTATTGCAGTATATTAAAAAATGAAGTTGTTTTTTATCAATGTAAAAAGTAAGGAATTTCTTTGTATCCTGTATTAAAAATAGAAATCTGTTAAAAAAGGGAAATATAATGCAATACAGGATAAACACAAACAGTGTGAAGGACTAAAGGGAGATTTTGGTTGAATAGTGTTTAGTAAAATAGTAACAAATCAAATGAACAAATGATTTATACAAATGAAATAGTATAAATAATTTTATATTTATGTAGGCATAAAAATGAAATGATTAATTAATTAATGTGATAAACATAAATATTTACATATTATTATCACCTAAATATGTAATACCTAAGGCAAAAAGAGATTTTAATAAATATGCATAGTTCTTGTAGGGTGTGTAACAGTGATATATATATGATAAGTAATTTTATAGAGGTCTAAATTGCTGTGCAAACTGCATAAAAGTGATATGAACATTTTGTTCATATAAAGACAAATAAGTTTGTAATTAGAGGAAACTGTATATTTTACGATTTGGATTAGTTAAATAAATTATAGGATTTAGTAGTTAAAATAACACTTGCTCATACTTCTTTTAAAGCAGGCAATTTGTCATTTTTATTTTTGTTCATATTTCATGTGTTCTTTCAACCATATAATCTCAGCTATGAAGCAGCGTAACTTTGTTGTAGATTAATATACCGTATTTTCCGGACTATAAGTCGCTCAGGAGTATAAGTCGCACCAGCCATAAAATGCATAATAAAGAAGGAAAATAGATATATAAATTTCACAGGAGTATAAGTCGCAATTTGAGGGAAATTTATTTGATAAAATCCAACACCAAGAACAGACATGTCATCTTGAAAAGTAATAAAAATAGAATAGAGGCAACAACAGGCTGAATAATTGTACAGTATGCTAACGTTACATGACAAACAACGAACTGAGAATGTGCCTGGTATGTTAACATAACATATTAAGAGTTATTCAGATAACTATAGCATAAATAACATGCTAACAAGTTTACCAAACCATCCGTGTCACTCCAGATCACTAAATCGAATAAAATCTTCATCCTCGGTGTCACTTGTAAACAACTTCGCCAACTCAGGAGGTAGACGAACACAGGCCTAGAGTTCCCTCTAGCATTTAGTGTGAAAATAACATGTGATATGATATAATAATGTGTTAATAATTTCGCACATAAGTCGTTGCTGAGTATAAGTCGCACCCCCGGCCAAACTATGAAAAAAAACTGCGACTTATAGTCCGGAAAATAAAGTAATCTTCTGCACGCTTGGAATTTTTTTGCTTATTGACAGGAAATTGTTTAAATGCTTAAAAGTTTTGTTCATTAATTTTTTTATTCAATGCATAAACAGGAATATGTTGAAATACAAAGAGAAGTTTTGACAATATAGCTTATCTTTATTTGCAAACTGACATTAAGACACCAATAACACCTTATATGGTTCCTTTAAAAAAATGTTCTTGAAATCAGCAGTAGTCCAGACACAGTAAACTACAACAGCTTTAAAAAGTGAAATTGTCAGTTTTCAGTTTCATTGAATCCTGGTTCACAAACATTGTACTGGGCCAATTTCATAAAAGCGTTTCTGACAGTGAACACAGAGCACCATGCACAAGGTGTTTATTTATATGAAAACAGATGATGCACCTGTCTCTGCTGAAGGCATTTGGCTGAAACAACAAAAGAAATCCCTGAACCGGGTTTCCAATCCAAATGGAAATGAACCCTCCAAGATGTTTATGATGTGCACAGCAGTGGGGCTTGAGAATCAGAAGAGATTATGAGGGTTGCCTCCCTTATCATCCTGTGTTTACAAGAAGAGAGGGACTCATCTAGTATGCTGTCAGTGCAGACACATGAAAACCGACAGAGCTTTTCACTCATGGGTCTCAATTTATCCAGAAATCATAGAGAAGTGCTCACCACTAAAGGATAATAAAAGTTCTAGCAATACATACAAACCTCGATAACAATGTTTGTTATTTCATAACTAGAGCCCTTTGTACAACAGGGCATAATTTGTCTACAAACTCAAGTAAGGCACTTTATTTCACCACTCAGAAATGTCACAAAGACTTCCAGCTGACCTTTGTAGGAATTTTCTCCTCACTATTTGTCCCTACGGGTTTCTTCCTCTCTGGGAACAAAACCTCTGTCGCATATTCACTAAATTATGTTTCAAATTCTTTGCCTCCTGTGTACTTTCCTGACAGATCAGTTAAACTGGAGAAGCTTTGACCTGACCCATTAGTGACTTCCAAAGGCCTATTGCGGTATTTTATGTCCGTTATGCCTGACGTTAATGCAATTACAGAGGCGTGAGCTGAAAAGGGCACTTTGACCCTCAGGGCAGATTGGCCTCATAACCACCCTGATAGTTGTCTGTCTAATGGCACGGAGACATGGCAAGGAGCTCATGGGTAACATGCCCTGGTGTGACAAGAGACAAGCGCAGGCATGTGTGCATGGTAAATTTTGATTTATTAACCTTTAGCTAATAGCAGGCATGCAGATAATGAGGGCACTGAGTCGTGGTGGAAAACAGCGAAGATAAAACATCTCAATCTGTTTACAATGTTAGTCATTTTCTTAGAAAGGATTTAGTTTCATTAATTATTTTTTACTTGATGTATCTTAAAATCTACATCCATTGATGCAAATTAGTATTACCATATTTTATGTTTTGGATGCAACAGAGTTTAAAGTACACGTATTTAGTGAGGTTTATTGTTGGGTGATATGGTAGCCATATTCTACACTGAACATGATTTAATGTATGCAATGTGTTGTGTATATGAATGGGTTATACAGAATGGAAAATATTTAGTATATTAGTAATAATTATTCAGTATATTAGTATTTTTTAAATAAAAATATTTATATGAGAGGGACTCATCTCTTCTTGTATAAAGAAGAGATTATATAAAAATTATTTTATATTTAGTATAAAATAAGCCTAGCTCATTTTAGAACGAATTGTGCACTTTTTATTTACAAGTTTGATTATTAATTTCTTCTTTATTTAATTTTGTCGGTTGATTTATTTTGTATATATATCTTTGATCACAATAGCTATGGCTGTATGTTGTTATAGTTGTCCTGCTGGAAGATAAACATCTGCCGAAGTCTTCAGAAGCTTTTAATAGGTTTTCCTTCAGGATTGCCTGCATCTAGCTCAATCCATCTTCCCATTAACTCTAACCAGCCTCAAGACTATATTGCACTGATTCATCAAACTTTCAATCAAACCAACAGTACAACCAAAGAGGTAAATAAAGAGATTACTGAGCTCAATAGCATTGTAACCATCTGTCAGTATGGAAAGGTTAGGTAATATTTTAGGAACCATCATAAGAACTGAAGCTAAAGTCACTTTAGGTCAGAAGAGAAAAATAATCTAAATAGACTTTTATAGTTTGTAAAAACTTTCAAGTTCTTATTTTTATTAGTCTTAAGATTCAAATTTTAAACTGGTTATGAAAATGGCTTCATAAGACAAGGACATGAGTCAGAGGCACTTCTGCAGATTATAATTTTCACCAACTGATCAGTAGTATCTCATTGTAATTATATTTTTTCGACTTAGATGGCTTTCAACTGCAGTATCATTATGCATGGAGTTATTTATTGAAGAATAACAAAAAAACACAGTGATGAAATAAAATTCCCAGCTTTTGGTCTTTCATTGTGATGAATTATTGGGTAGATAGATTGCGGCATTTAGAAAACAAAGATTGCTTTGGGGTGATACATTTAAAAGTTTCTGCTTTCTGAACATTTAACTTTTTGTTCATACTAGTTGCCTCTGAAAATTAAGTCATTTTCTGCTTGTTGGCAAACCATCTACTTTATACCATCCCACAATCTACCTGAATATGACCATCTTATTTTTTCATGTTCCGTAATGGCCTGAACATCTTGGAACAATCTTCGAACAATTAATGGACTGTAGTTTATAGTCACTGTAAGTCATCATATAAAGCATTGATTTTTTTTTTCTAAAATAAGGTAGGACTGTCCCAAATACCTGTGATTTCAAGGTAAGTGAACTTGAGTGCAGAGGGAGCTTCTCATTAAATTACTTGATGCTCCTAATGGATCATTGCTGCCACATCTGGGTAGCACTTGCATTAATTCTCCAGGATATGTTTACATGTGTGGTATGGTGTCTTGGAGTTGATATCCTTGTCCCATGACATGAAAAATCAATGTAAGACCAACAGCAGCCTGGTGATCAAATTGTATAAGTTACACTGTTGGATAGATTTCCTACATATTTTAAATACAAGGCAAATACACAAGTGTGATGAGGGTATATTTATGCCAGGCCCTCTGCTTCAATAACTTTAGACCAGCTGTTATGACATCATATTTCACAAGGTTCTTAATAACCAAGATTTGGTCCACCTCAAATCATAATTGAATTTGCTGTAATCCTCTTCAAACTGCTTATTACCAGCATTTGGTAGAGGAAGGTCATACTCTCATTGCTCTGCTACATTCTCTGATGGTAATGCTACCATTTATATAATTACCTTCTGGGTGGCTCAGAAAGTTTTGAATCTGTTGTGTCAATAATATAGGAAACTCTGTTCTGTCTCCATTCCTGCCTTTCAGACAGCCACTCTCACTAACTCTTCCAGAGTCAAAACCAATTTTAGTCTTTAGTAAGGGAAACCATTGTATATGTTGAATTTGGGGTTGTTGATCCCTACAGCTATTAGGTTTATACCTGAACAATACAATACCAGGGTAAGAACCAATATCAATATTGGGTCACTGTTTAATTTTAATTTTTTAAATAAGGATTTTTCTCTTGAGTGGTTTATTTGATTTGTATTAAAGTGATCATTGTATTACAGTCATATTATATTGGATTTATTTATGTATTTCTGAAATGTCTTGATCAAAACTTTCTGGCATAAGCACAAAGGGAAGGAAAAATGGTATAAAATAATTTCTTGCTTTAACTGTTTCACAAAGAAAAAAAGAGCACTTCACATATCTAAATACTGCAAATATATCTAGTTAAATCTGTCTTTCAAAATGAATGATGTGACTGAATCAGTGTTTTTATTTTTACTTTAAATACTTTCTGTAAGCAGCTTTTTTTTTAATTAGGTAAAGATATATTTGTGAGTACATCAGTAGCAGTAAGGATGAGGTCTGTAAAAGTGTCCTGCTTTTATTAATTTGTTATTCATCAAAAAGACCTTTGCAATGTTGCCAAAGAGATGGGTGCTGTTTCAAAGTAAGCCGACTGCCATTTCAACCTCAACTGTAGAAAATGGATGGGCATTTTCTATAATAGCTTCATAATTAGTGTGAAGGGCAATCTGCAGCTCTATTAGATCTCTCACATTCATTACTCAAGTCAAAACCAGCATTTCAATTTTAGCCCATTACTGAGCCATACTGGAAAATTTGTAAATCTGCCTTTTTAAGAGGATCTTGGTTTCAAACAGATGCATTATAATTCTGAAGCAGAAAAGGGCTTTTTCCCTCAGTAATCTAGAATAGTTTTAACTTCCTCTGAGTTCATTTCCACTTCCTTACAAAACCACCAATGAATGTTAAATATTTCAGAAAGTGTCTGTTGGGGTTAGAAAGGAATCAGTGACTGGTAATTAAACTGCATTTTCATAAAAGGCTCAAGCCAAGCATATCCCGAAGAGGACAAGCCTCATGCAATGCAAATAAACTCCAATGAGAGCTCTTCAGTTCATTGGAGCAATTCAGCACAGAGCCAAGATCTTATTCATAGTGTGTGAATTGGAGGTAGAGCAACTTTTTTCAGTCTGCAATCCAAAGTAGCAAGTTCATGTGAATACATCTTTGAGTTCATCATGTAAGGTCACCGCAACAAACTAAGTTGTGCAATAAATTGAAATACAAATTCATACCACAAGAGAGTCTAGCCATGACTTGGTCCAAGTTGGAGTAGTACAAGTCATGAAATTCTTCGAGATTTGTAGAGGCAAGGTTTTCTTTTCTTTGAAAAACTAAGGCAGAATCTCACCTTCTTGCATTGTGCCAAAGGGAATGCCTCTATTCCCTTTGGCACTTGCTTCCAGTCAGCAGTGGTGAAATATTCCACTATAAAATGTGATACCTGTAATGTCTTCAGTCTTTGCCTACTCCCTTTATGTAAACAAATGCAATATAGTATGTTTATATTTGTCAAGTTAACAGCCTCCAGGCCTACAGCAGATGTTGGCACTTGTTCTTTTTTCTGTTAAGTGAGTGTGTAAGTATTAAAAAATGGGATGCATTAGAATAAAGACAACTCAACCTTTCAATGTTTAAGGGTCTTAATTGTTGCTTTCAATAAATTTGTCATGTTTGCCATGAAGAATTTATAATGACACAAAAAAGCAGATTGGGGAACATGCTAATAGATATTGCAATTGTAGTTGTAACAGTAAAATCTTTTCAAATTCAGAAATGCAATGTTGTCTGTCAATACCTCATTACAGTATTCAATATAGGCTTTGTGTTTTAGGAAGCATCCTAGGACAGTGCTGGCCCTCCTGTTGAGCTTATCTAATCACTTCTCAGCAGTAGATATGCTGCTGTTTCAACAAACTGGCTGATGCTACCACCGGGCTAAAGAAAGGTCTTCAGGACCACCTGAAGTTTTAAGAGTTTTAAGTCTTTAGGGTTCAAGTCCTATTTAAAAGTCTCCAGACTTTGTTTTTGTGATATGATTGTGATTAGAGTCTACATTGTATGTTCTAGCCTTGGTAACACAGTTGCAGCTCAAGACGCCTCAGCTACATAGTATTGTGAACAGGAGGAAATCTGAGAAACATACTTAACTATTTATTCTGTGGGAAATAGATAATATTTTATCTCCACCTAATTTTTCAAGGTCTCCTCTTCAGGAAAAAGTTGGAATATTGCATGTCAGTGTTGCTCAGTGTCGCCTTGACGATCCATGATTCATTGCTGAGTCATACAAAATCAGCTGTGAGGCTTATTCAACTGTTCCTGAAAGTGATTGAGCCAAGTAAAGTGTTAAGTTTTTGCCTCATTAATATACACAGTTAGAGAAAGAAAAAAAGAAGTGGGTGGAACATCAGGAGGTGAGGTCCAAAGGGTTACTATGAGTGGGTGGAAAGTGAGATGTTTACTGTTTCTTAAGCAGGCTTAGAGAAGAAAATATCTTCAGTTTTCCAGCGGTACTATAACGATCCAGGTGCAGAGCGTGTCTGTCCTTCTCCCAGTGGCTAAATATTGACTGTGCTTAATAGCAGCAGATGGGCTGAATGGTGAAGACAGGCTGTGCTGGAAGGATCGAGTGAGCGTATGAGTGACATCTGGTCCTTCCTGTGCCCAGTGGACCTGGTTGCTACATCAAGCTGCCTCATTAAACTAGCTGGGGCTTTAGGAGCATTCTGCCACTCAAGCCATTGCTCTGGTGCTCCCCATCAAATCCCTCATTTGCCAGTGCCAACACTGAAGCAGGGCACAAAATGTGGTGTTGGCAACTTTTGCACATCCTCCTTTTTCTCAGCATTCTGCAGGGGTCACTTACTCTCACTTTAGGTGACTTCATTCTGCCAAGCGTGAATTATGCTGTATTGGATTTCCAAAATGCCCCTCAAATGAACGTCACCTTATATCTGGCTCTCAGCACAGCTTGCTGGCCAGTGGAATGTGGCTTTTCAAGTGACACTAAAAGTAGAAGAGGCCCTGCTTGCAAATTTAAGCATTGAGAACCTCAGTCAGTTCTCTCACAAATTTGCTGTGGAGAAAGTTTAAAAGGTAAATCTTTAGCCTATACAGCCTGAAAACATGACGTTATTGCATAAATATTAACAGTCAAAAGTTTCACTTTTAATTTTATTGTACTGCAAACTATGTGCAATGACAAATCGAATCTCGTCTCACCTCACCTCATCTCATCTAATGTGAGCACAAAGTTTATTGGATAAGAAAATGCTTTCTATTACAAGGTTTATCAATAATTATGTACCTTCAGAGAGTGAGTGCAAAACATCTATTGAACAACAGATTGCTTGCAGATTTTGCGATCTATAGAGCACATTGCTATTAGGTAAACCATGGTATTAAAGTGTTTGCTTTCTAATTGAAATATTAAGGATTTGATTCTGAGCCCCTCTTGATCAAGGTATCAAACTAACAAGAAGATTCAATGTCCACATTTCTAGTGATTTGCTCATAGTAGATGAGAGCGTATGTGAGAGTGTAAAGGGAAAAAAAAGGCGTTGGAAAGCACTTTGTAGGACCTTGATACGGTTAAAAGGAGCTACGTAACTGGGCACATTTTCAACATCTACCATTGGATGGGTGAGAAGGGAATTAACATCTGTGCAATCTGAGCCGTTTTAGCTGCTGGTGAAAGCCACTGGGCTGGGTGTCCGTTCAGCAGCCAAACTTACGTCTCCTCACTCCTGTAATCATCATTATGCAGCATCTCTTATCACAACGGGGCCTTTTGACTGCCCCAACATTCTTAAAAGCAAGCTGCCATATTATAAATCTTACAATCTACAACAGAAGCATCACTACTCATCCTGTGTCTCTATTACAGAGAGCTTTTGCAGATTTAAGCATCAGAATGTTCCTCCCTGTGGCACCTCAGGCCTATTATGCAGTACAAATTACCCTGGGAACTAAGGGTAAAGTGAAAAAAGGAAACCATAAAGATAGATAAGCTGGATGCAAATTTTGCTTAAATATTCAAATCTTTCCCACTGGAACATTATGGGACTTAAAAGGACTGTGATGAGGTCCAATATTCCTGAAATCAAGCCTTAATTATGAATACAATTGAAAAGATTCTACTTTACTTTTGCCTTTCAGCGAAATAAATCAAATCACTAGTCTGTGACAGAGCAGGCAAGTAATTTGCAGCATGCTTGAAACTGACTTATGAAAGAAGAAATGGAAAACTGGTCACATTTTCTCATTTAGACTCAGAGCTTCAATCACAGGACTAAACTCCTAATCCAGTGAAAAAGTGTAATCTATAGTGGGTGAAGGTACACAGAAACGAACAAATCAATAGAATTTGTTCGTTTCAATTCATAAAATCTTACCCTTTATAAGTGTATTATTTTCCCAAGAGTGTGTCAGAGATCTGGGAGTTCAGAAAACATCGAATTGTTTTTTTTTTTTTTTAGTATTTTTATGCTTTGTTCTAGGGGTTAGAAAGATTGCCTTTCAACGATTTTGTTCCTATCATTTTTATGAGTACGCAAGATCCATGATCTGTTTTTGCTTTGCTGTCTCCTTTAAAATATAATTCGCCTGCCTTTATACTACTGCAAGGAAAACAGTCAAGACTGTCAGTTTATCTCCTGAAACATGATGGCATGTTTCTGAATCCCAGCCGTTATAATGAATGCTCCCTCCTGCTCTCTGCAAAAACAACATAAAAAGTCTCACAAAGACAAGAAATATTTTATTTGGAGTCTCTAAAGTTATGCTATCTGTGCAAAAAGGTTTACATTACCCAGAACCAGGCTAGCTAATGCAAAGGTATTTATACCCTTTAAGCTTTTAGGCATTTTCTCTTATTCCAACCATAAACTTCAATGCAGGCTGCTAGGATTTTATGTGATAGACCAACATAAAGTAGCACATATTTGTGACATGAAATGAAAATGTTCTCTTATATTAATGCCTAATATTTTGAGCTCTATTCATCTTTGACCAGCTGTCATGTCTCTGCTGAAGCTAAGGTGTCCCCAGAGCATGCTGCTGCCACCACCATGGGTCACTGTCAGAATGTACAGTGTTCGTTTTGCAGGTATGCCAAAAAAGTTAAAGTTTCATCTGACCCAAAGATATCAAAAATGTTGGAAGTTTTCAGTTGAAACATGCTCTTTCTAATTTTGTTTTATTTCCAAAGCTTTGAGTTTGATTAACTTAATAATGCTCTAAACTACTCCACAGCTTTTTCCCTAACCTGACTGTTTAGTTTCTCACTAATGTTTCTGAACAAACCTATGAGGGCTTCATAAAACTGTATTCATAATGACTCTGTTTACTGGGGTCTTCTGGAAGCATTTTCTGTACTTAGATTTATATTAAGTGATCTCAGTAAAGGGAGACTGGATGCATATGCATGCCATGTCTGATTTTATTGGGGAGAAAGGGAAGCTATAAACCATCCAAATATGTTCTACTACATATTTGTCTCTGATATAAGATCCCAATAAAATACATTGAGGTTCATGGTTATGACTAATACAAATGGAGTAGTAACACTTTGGAAACAGTATAATGACTTATGTCTTGGTCAAAAAGATGGTATTTTACAGTAAAATGTAATAGTGTAACATTATTATTATTAAAAAAAATAAACCTTAAAATATTAGTTTAAAAATCTTTGTTTTGGCATCATATCGATTAAATTTGACACTGTTGCAGCAGTCCTTGTGCAGCTGCTGACTAAATATAAGCCCTACACTCAGGTGATAAGAAACGTCTGAGAACTATATTAACAGAGAGAGGGTTACTGCCTGATGGAATATTGATAAAATGCATTCTGTTTGCTTCTCATTGCTCAGAGAGCTGACGCCGGCTCACTGCACTAAATCATAAAGCCCAGTTGGGTGCACAGCAAAGTCAATAACCAGTTCTTTCTCTATTCTTGGAACACTCAGTTTCCGGGAGGGCCTCCATTGAAGCAGCAGATGTGTTAAAATACAGAAAACAATTCTTTTCCTTTTGAACCTATACTGGACAAAAATGCGCAAAAATACTCTGCAGTCGATTCAAAGAGAAACACTCTTGTGATCAGCGGGCACCTGCAATTTCTCATTAGGATTGATAAATTTGCTTTTTATTGTATTGAAGTGAATTAAATGTACCATTTTAGACATTATGTTGGTATTTATTTATAGGCCACGGTTCACCTCTGGTCAAGGGTCAGTCTCTGCCTCCAGCTGAGGACATCAAGTAGATTGATATCTTGTTCTTGAGTGACTGAAGGATGGGGTGGAAGGTGGACAGGCACAGTGGGGCCTCTACTGCATCAATGAGTGTGGTGCTCTTAAACAAAAATTGATTTAACAGTTTCTCAATGTTTTTTGAAACAATGCCACTATGTATGTGAGCCATAATCAATGTTAGAGGTAGTCAAAAGAAAAAACTTTTTTATTTTATTTTTTTTTGATGGCAACTTTTTTTTGTTTCGGACATAAGTCATTTAAGTTAATAAAAGTTAATAAATAAAATACTAGGTTTGACAAACTTTCTTGAAATTATTCCCTGTGGTAAAGCAACATCTTAAATGTTCAAGCTCATCTGAAAGCATGTTGATCTAAACATGAGGAAATTCTGTTTTGTAGTACATCTAATTTTGTCATCATCATCGTCGAAGGATGTGTGTCACTTTTTAGGCATTCTTAGCTTGAATAGTTCATGCTGTGTATACATAGGGATTAAGGATATATCTGTAACTGATGTCATAGTATAATTTTGTATTATATTACAGAATTAACTGATTGTCTGGGATCTGCCTCCAAGCATTTAGTCAATAAAAAATACGTAGGCTAATCTATCAATTTCTTTTGAGTGGATCTTTTGTTTATGTTATAGTGTCACATGTAGTAAGGTGATGCTGGATTAATATTTTTCTACTGCATCATGTCTATGGGACTTAAAGAAAACTCAAGCAACCAACATTGTGTGGGTGTATTACTTTATTTTTTTTCTTAGAAAACTAGGATCAGCTTTAAACCGCTACCAAACAGAAGTGTCAAAATAAAATGTTAGTCAAGCTGCAGCAAATCCTTTGTCCCAACACCTACAGTTACACTCAAAAGTCTTTCTCTGCTGCTTTCACCCTAATACTACCTTGAAAAGAATGTTTTCAATTTTGCTTTCTGATGTGTTTACACTTCTACGTATAGAACCAGAACAAACACAATGCAAACACCACTGGCTTTCTGAACCGATCCATTCTCTGACATGCCCTGCCTACATGCCAGGCACATATCACATCTGAAAAAATAAATAAATAAAAAAAATAACTGCAGATATATGCTCTAAATCTCAGCCATTTGACAGTTATTGTAAATGCTTGTGGTTCTCCTTGTGGGCTACTGACATGTATCTTCATAGTAAATGAAATGTTTTCCTCTGCATGGTGACAGGTGGATTGAACAGCCATGCTGGAGCTCTGGCAGTCTGTGCAGCAGCAGCAGCATTGAAGCTGAGAAAAGGAGATGGCCTTGCCAGGGGTTGAGATGACGCCAAGAGCTGTGGTATCATTGCAAAACAATCTTTCCTCTATGAATTATACACTAACTCTTTAAAATTTAACATAGGTACCTCTAAGTGGTGGGTACCTGAGTGTATTACTTCCTTAATGGGTATGATTGATTTTATAACACAGTATCTGAGAAAGAAAAAAAAATTAATTGGCAGAAAACCCAGAGGAATCCTTACTGCTGGTCAGTATTGTTCAAGAAGTGGGTGTTTATTAATCGCAGATAAGTGTTGCTTAAAAAAAATGTTAATGCATGTATTAAATGAGTAACTGCTTTTGAGCATCATCAGTCAAAAACAGGTCATCAGTAACTTGACGCCTAGAAATTTTTAAACTGCTAAGATTACAATTATTTGAGAAACTCATCATTTTTCCTGACAAACAAAGCGTAAGAGAGGAGCTCAATTGATGCGTTATCCGCAGCACCCTGGCTGTCGGGCTCGGTGTTGAGACCGTATCTCGAGGGACGGAGGGCAATGGAGCTGTGATGTGTTTATTTATAGAGTACAACAAGCCTAATTGGTAAATTGGTCTAATGATTGATTTGCGATCGAGTTTGGTGTCGTCTGTCTTGAGTCTACAGTGAGGGATGTCTTGAAATAGCAGGGTTGACAGCAAGGAGAAAGAAGAGCCAATACTTTTCCCTGAGTGCAGGATCATTTGATTAACTGTCCGAAGTCTCCCTGAGAGTTTGGCCCACAATAAGCAATTAGACAAACCAAGGTTACGACCCAGTCTGGCTGTCACCAGGCTGAATTAAAGCCCTGTGAGGGGGTCTTTGTATTTTGGCACCTGCTGAATTTCATTTCAGATATCCAAGATTTCTTTGCATTACTTTTAATCTATACCATTCTGTTTATGTGCAAAGATTTGAGTAGATTTATTTATTTTTATTTGTTTAAAAGAAATAAATGACAACCTGATGATTCATATATGTCATACAGAAAGAGTTAATATTAAAGCAGAAATATCCAAGCCGTCACAAAAGTATTAAAAACCTTAAGTATAAATTATTATGTATTTTATCTGGATTTTTATTATAGAAAATTAGAGGAATAAAGGAATAAAGCATAAAAAAATATGCCATATGTTGAAGAAATTCCAGTGCAAGCAACTTTATTTACAAGTCACTCAATAAGCAACAATTGTCTAATGTTGGTACTTTCATTTTAGATTAAATCCAGCTGTTAATGTCTCAGTTAACATTAATAAACATACTGCATTAAAAAGGACAAGTACTACAGCAGACAGAGTAGACCAATGCTAAACCTTTTGGTTTAGATGTTAAACTATATCCGAGAGGAAAAATAACACCAAACACCAGCCAGAACTCACCATCTAATGGTGACGTGGTGGATTCAGCATCATGCTGTAAGAAAGTTGACTCAGAATACAGGGCAATCCTGGAAGGTAACATGTTGGAGGCTACAAAAGACTTGAAACTTATCCAAAGGTTCCTCTCTCACCAGGAAAATGACCCTAAACGTAAAGCAGATGCTCGGGCTACACAATATTAGAAGACCTTACAATGACAATAATATTGGTAATTATTGTGATGTAATTATATGTAATTATATCAGGTGTGATATAATTCTGTTTTCTTCATTCCTGTGTTTGTAGATTGTGCTTCCTACTCTATGTGACCTGTAGCATTTTTGGAAATGTCATTTGTGTCAAGTGATAGCTCTTGCTGCCAGGAGACTGTTTTATTGGCTAAATATTGAATTAACATAAAAAATACAACTTCAAAACTCTTGAAATGTATTAGCCATCAATTATTGCACTCCAAACAATCCTTTGCAATTTGAATGTTGGGTAGGCTTATTTTGAGATGATGATATACTGGCAATATATTGTGCAACCTTAGCCAGAGGTAAAATGAAATGGTTTCAGTCACACTTATTCCTGTGTTACAATGGCCCAGTCAACTTCAGATCCATTTAAATCTTTCCGCTTCCTGCCAAAACCACTAAAGCACAGGGAATTGCGGGTAAATACAAAAAAACCAAATGCGTAAGTCTAGATCTATTGGGAGAAATGACTTGTGCTGAGCCCATTGTTGAAGTGTTTGTCCTACACTTGCCAAAATCTGACACCGTTCCACTTTTGTTTTCATTTTGTGAAGAAAGACGTTACGCTCAGTGTCTTGTTCAGGGGTTTTTGGGGCACTTCCTTGAGTTTGTTTTCGGGCAGCGCCATGGTAGGCAAGGGTATAACCAGGTTGCTCATAGGTTTTGGTACATTTGACACAATTCAGAGTGCAAGCAAACCGCACCAGCTGAAAATGCAACAAATGCTGCAATTTTGGTCCCCACTCAAACCAAGTTTACTTAGGGTGACCAGACGTCCTCTTTTTCCCGGACATATCCTACTTTTCAGACCTAAAAAAATGTCCGGGGGGAATTTAAAAATCGTCCGGGATTTTGGTCAACTGCCTCAAAACACATTACATAGCTTACAGTGCATT
>CAEGAG010271929.1:0-38474 GCA_903067065.1 Brachyrhaphis terrabensis
TGATAAGTAGTTAACATAAGTGTCACCCTATCATCTTCCAACCACTTCCTGTCATCTTCATGATTAATGGATTATTTTCTTGCAATTTCTTTGTAAAAAAAAAAAGGGGGGGCAAAAATCCTAAATTTGATGGTCATTATTGATTTTTAAAAACAACAAAACTATAAAACAAATGTATTCACCAATAAAACAAGAAGTTCAAACTGATGTTAAACTGTTTTCAGTTTTACTTCTGCAGCTCCAGTTGGTTGGTCCTCTGTTGAATTAGGTCAGTGGTTTTAAAGGCCTGATATTTATATCTATTTAGTTTCATGTTTTTATTTAACTTAGACATTAAATGTCTTTTTATTTTTGTAAATAAGTTAGTTTAACTTATTTTACAGTTAGACTAGCTTACTGTAAAATAAGTTAGACTGTTTTTTTGTTGTTTTTTAAGAGCAATGAAACTGTAAATACTTTTTAAAAGAATTGTTTTCAAGATGTCTCACTTAGTGCTGCAATTGGTAAACATAAAAAATAACTGAGCTTTTTAATAATATTCTAATCTATTAAATATGAATGTATGGGTTTAATTTGTATATTTTTTTTGTAAAGCACCTTGAGATATTTTTGTGAATTACAAATGTTTGGGATAAAATGCTGAACTAATGTATTAAAAACTGCAGCCAATGTATTTGCAGAATGCCACAATGTTAAGAGCGATAAAAAAAAAAAAACACAAAACGCTAAAACAAAAATCTAAATTTAGTGTTTTCAGTTTTTCTTTTAACAGTGTGGCATTCTGCAAGCACATTGCTTGCAGTTTTTAATACATTATTCAAAGATAGTTCAGCAATTTAACCTCAAAGTACATTAAATAAATAAATAAATAAATAAATAAACTAAAACTGACGTTAAACTGTTTTCTGTTCTGTTTTTGCTGTTCTCATTCCTCCAGGTATGTGGTTTGTTGTGAAGCTGTTCTTCAGCTAACAACACTGGAGCAGAGGGAAAGGGCCGAGCCACCTGTCTTCTTCTTCTTCTTGTTCTGTTTTTATAAAGTGCATCAACAGTCGCGAACAGCCGAACATGGAGGCTGGGAACGGACGGCCCGCCTGTGAGGAGGAGAACACAACAAGAACACAACTCCATCCTCGGCGTGTGTGTGTGTGTATGTGTGTGCGAGAAAGACTTTCTCTCCGTAGAGTTTCACTGAGTTTACATCCGGGTTTTTTCCCTAGGCAATGGGAGTCGCAGCACCGCCGTTCCTTAGGCAAAGTGAAATAAATTCGCCGCACCGACACAAAAAGTAGTCCGCTCACCGAACAGCCTTTCTGTCCGGCTCGGTTTTATGATCGGTCTGTTTTAACGAACTTTGGCGCCGAACTAAGACGGTATCAAACGCTTCGTGGCGGATTGGGGAGGTTTTTGTGGGCCGCGGTGTAGTTTTTGTGCCCCCTTCCTCCAGCTTGGCGGCGCAGGGATCTGTGTTGTGCTGAGGCTGAGCTGAATGAGATTGAAGAAGAGTTCTTCTTGTTTTGTAGCTTCAGTTTCTCTGTTTTTACTCGTTTTTTTACTCCAACAGCAGAACAAAGTGCAGTTCTGCGGGCAGGAGGCGGCCGGACTCCCGCTTAGCTGTGGCTCCACCGTGGATCGGCTGCTGGGAGGAAAATATTTAATTAATCTGGAGGAGGACTGCTGCTGAGTAAGTGGGCTTTTTTTAATTTCATAACTTTAATTCAGTCCTGTGTGGAAGTTCAGAAGGCTGAAGGATGAGTCTGATGCTCTGAGCAGGTGTGCGGGCAGGTGTGTGAGCGGCCGCAGGGTGTGTGTTCCGGCTGGCTGTGTGTGTTTAGCTGCGGACCGAGGTTCTGGAGTTCTGGAGGACAAGGGGCCGACAGAACTTAGAGCCACCGACAGACGGCGGCTCTCCGCCAGGGTTTGTTCCGAAAAGATGGCGTCCTTCAGGGTTGCTGCTCATCTTCTCCCTCGGTTTTTTCTCCGGGTCTCCAACGGAGGCTCCTCACGGCTCTTTGCGTGAAGTTATCCGCCTGCTGGCGCCGTTAGCCCGGGCAGCTAGCAGGATAGTTAGCGTTAGCGGCTAACGTTAACGGTGCTGAAGTTAGCCTCTGATTGAGAGCTGTTTAGTAAAGGAGCATTCCGCTGTTTTGGGAAAAATCTGGACTAAAATTTATCAGCTCTTGCTTAAAATTTACAATACAAAAATTAGTGGAACATGAACTGAATAATTCCAGATTGTGTGTAACACATGATATGGTTTATGTAACTTCTGATTGTTTTGACACAAGTTAGGAGGACAATCTAATTCTCTTTTTGGTATCTATTCTAGACCATCTCAAATAGGGCTGTGCCTGCAAACTTTGGACAAGTCAAACTTGTTCTGTAGTGTTAGAAAGATTTCCTTAAACATTTTAATATGCAAAAGTTTGATTCTATTTATAGAAACACGAGCTGTCCGTTTTTAGTCTACCTTAGTGAGGGTTCTGCCTGAAAACTCCTCTACTTTAACAATTTAAAAGTGATTTAAGTGATCCAAACTGGGTAAATATTCTTTAAGAAAGCAGTTTGTCATTTGTAAAACAGTTTACTCTGTTTATGAAAACAAAAAAGTTACATTTTAAAATAAAAAAAATTGTATTTATGTTCCTAAGCTGCTTTAAAGAAATTTGGATTCATTAAAACAAACTATAAAAGTTTACATGTGGTCAATTTACTGATGATTATTTATTTATTTTGGCTTAAATGCTTTGAAATTACTCTTAATGGAACTTTGGCAAATACAACAAGTTTATTTAATCTCAAACTGTTTTTAAAGCTATATAATAATAATAATTTTGTCTTTTTTGGTTAGTTTGAGTTTTAGAACCGAGCTTGATTTAACAAAGTCCAAATGACAAAACAGTGACATTTATAATTTTCTTTAACTTTAAAAAAATGATATAAAAGTTTCTTTCCATATGTTAAAATATTCATTAACGATGCAGAATAATTAATTCCAGGTTTGAACTGAGTAAGTGTTTGAGATTTTTACTCAGCACTTATCTTAAGGTAGTTCAGTATTTCAAAAACAGCGGAATACCCCTTTACTGGCATCTGTGAATCAGACACCAACTTCAGGCCGCATCCACTTGTTCTCGGTGAAACGGTCGGAGCTTTCACACCGACAAAAAAAAAAAAAAAAAAAAAAAAAAGCGACAAAACAACGAAGATCCTGCTGAAATGTCCCCCGGTATCCCTCTGCTGGGAATCTGTCAGGCAGCTCGGAGGGTTTGTTGAGGCCGGCCGCGGTCGGTTAGCAGCGGTTTAATGGCTGGTTTCCCCCTGAATCGAAAGAAAAGCGGAGTTTGTAGAGCTGCTCGCAGGATCAACCCTCCATCTTAGCCTCACTTCTTGGTGTTTTCGGGCCTCTGCTGCTGCTGCGGCGGCATGCGGCTTCATGGAAGTTTACATCCCGGCAACTTTCCGACCCAATCAGCTTAATTACCCCGCATCCCGTCCGGGACGCCGAACCTGGTGCTTTCACTTTTATTCCCTCGTCACTGGGAATAGTGGGGTGTAATCTGGAGCTGCTGGCGCTTCCAGCAGCTGTTGGGATTTAATTTCAGAGCACATGAAGCATCACTGCGGGTTTACAATAACAATAAAAACCTACTTTTTCCTGCTTTTATGAAGAAAAGTGATTATTTTTTATTCTAAACTACTTTTGTTATTGTTTCCCAATATATTCCAGTGGGAATACTGGACTTTTTCCAATTTTCTCTGTGAGGATTCCCTGGTAGTTTGTTGTATTTTAGTAGTTTAATGCAGTACTGATAATAGCACCACCAAACTGAAGACAGAAACAATCCTTTAATATAATTAGATCATTAAATCTATAAATTTGAGCTCTGATTGACATCAATATTTGTATTTATTTAGATTTAACTAGGGAATATAATCTGTTTTTAGAGTACTAAAGTGTGCAAACCATTTAGATGTACTCTGACTGCAGAAATATTTAAATATTTGGTGTAAACTTAATATATATTTTACTTTAACTCTCTTTTTTTTTAACTTATAACTAAATAGAAACTGAAGTATTTTGCGATACTTTCATTGTTTTCTAACAGAAAATACTAAATTTATTCTGTTTTTTTCTGGACATTTAAAGCATATTTATGTTTGAAAATATTACAAACCTCAGTAGTTTGTTATATTTTATTAGTTTTTAAGCCTTATCTGAGTTATTTTAACTTTTCCAAAAACCTCTAGATGTGGAAAATTCAAAATATTTTAATAAAGTCAAATAAATATTTGGTAAAGTCCTCCTGGTATAGTTGTAGGTCACAGTGTGATTGTTTTAATATAAAAGTTTTCATCAGGTAGTACGAGTTTCAGTTGTGTTAAATCTAAATACTCGACTGTTTTCCAAGAAAAACATTTTTAAAAAGTTTTTAAAAGGTACTTTGTTCCTTTATTTGCCTTTAAAGTACTACTGCAAACATTTTATTAAATTGTACTTGAAAAACAGAAGTACTAAAGTATTTTTCTATTTTAAAAAGCTGAACTTGTACTTTCCTGCACTTCAAAGTAAATATATTTATTCAGATCTTGAAACTGTGATTTTTACTACAGATTACTATAAGCAAGTACCTCATTAAACCACTTTGAAAGTATTTTTATCCTGAGTTAATTTGTAATTTTTCCTCCAGAATATTGTAGTAAGAAAACTGTAAAGTGTTTTTAAGAAACAAAGTTCATTTTATTCACTTGAAAGTACTGCAGTGTATGTAGAAATGAGCAAAACTTAAGTATTTTTCCAATTTAAATACAATAGACAGTACTTTTATTTACTTTCAGGGTAAATAATGTAATTTTTCACATTTAGATTCAGATTATACCGCATCTGAACTGAAATGATGTATTTTTATCAGGCAGTACTTTATTATTGCTTCCCAGTAGATTTTACTGGAAGCTCTGGATTGTTTTCTGGTTTCTCTTTGAGCACAAAGCAGATTCAGATAAAAAAAAAAAATCAAACTTTATTAGTTTGCTGTATTTTAATAGTTTTCAGTACTAATAAAAGTATCCTTCAGTTGTATTTCAAATACAGTCGGTTTAATTTTGACTTATTTATATTTACAGTTTAATATTGAAGTAGTTTTTAATCAGGTACTATCTGTTAAAGTCCAATAATGGGAACAAATACTTGACAGTTTAAAGTGTCAAAACAAAGTAGTTTAAAGTACTGCTGTGTTTTGGCTGGTAGTTCATAGGAAGCAGAACTTATTCAACATTTTTCATTAAAAACAAAACAATACTTTTACTCCTCGTTAGAATAAATGACGTACTTGTGAAACTGAGGTATTTTCATCCTGTAGTACTTTATTATTGCTTCCCAGTTTGTTTTACTGGGATTTCTGGCTTTTACGCTGGTTATTTCTGTGGACGGAAAGGAAATTCAGTATTAATAAAATGAAGTATTTAGGGATTTATTTTTGCAGAGTACTAATAAAGTACTGAGTATGCACTGATATACAGTTATCTGTATACTTTGGTTTCTTTTAACAGTTACTGTTCCAGTTTGTGAAACTAAAGACGGCAGGTTGTACTTGTATAAAACTTACAGTATTACAGTTAAAAGTAACTGTACTACTTTGTACTTCATATATACTGAGCAGTTTGATCGTCTTGGTTTCATTTTGATTTTATTTTTCTGTAGTTCATTTTACAGGAAATGTTGAAAGAACTTCAATCTGGCTGATCTGAATCGGGTTTAAAGTTCTGATAAAAGTATTACTGGATGATCTGCTGCTGCTTTAACAATTAAACCACATCCTGGCTACTTTATTTAAATACTTCAGAGCTCAACAGTATACACCGCACAACTTTAAAATGCTTTTTTATAGTTATTAACAGGTTTTAGAAAGTATCTTGTAGTTCTATAGTAGTTTCTAACTGGTAAAAGAAGCTCAAATCACTTTTTAAAAAAGTTTTTTCAACAGATTCACACAAAGCTTCAGGTGTTTTTAACTATTTAGAATAGTTTAGAAATAAATGCCTCTGTGTTGTTTAGAAAGTATTTTTAAAGTACCGCTGTCAGTTGATGTACTTTCTTTTAACAGCATTTGATATTCAAATACTGAAGTGACAAAGTTTCTGCGTATTTTTACTTCCCTCCTGCTTGGTTTTGCGTTTCACATGCAAATGTTCTAGCAGAGTTCTGACGCTGATTATTTTACGCTTTAATCTCACAGGGTGGAGATATTTCAGGTTTCAGTGTGGGAAAGTTCAGTGGAAAAAATTAAAGTATTTCCAAAGTTTTTGATACTTTGGAAGTAAAAGTATGACAGTTTTCCACATCTGGAGCAACTTGTAGGATTTTAATACTTGTGCTAGACCTCAGCGAGAATAAAGTACTGCAGAAAGTTAAGTAAATACTTCCTGGTTCTGGAAGAACTTTTAAGGTTTTAGTATCAGAACCACTAAAGATCAGTCAAGTCTGAAATGTTCACAGTTTTATTTTTGACTTAACTGAACAAAACTTTGTCACTTCAAAAATGTTTTAAGTTTATCAATGAAAAAAAGAAACTTTATTCAAAATCCAGACAGAATTTCAAAGTATTATAGTATTTTACGTCAAATAATATTCAGTTTAGTATTTTTGTTTACATTTGATTTATAATAAAACATTTTTTCATTCTTGTGAGGAACTAATGGATGTTTATTTTTAAGTAAAATGTAAATACTTGACTGTTTTCACCAGAATTAAAACTTTAAAAGAAGTGTTTTATCTCTTTACAACAATATTTAAAAACCTAATATATTTTATTCATAAAGCACAGTTGTAAAAAACAAACCGAGACAATAATAATTATATATCTTTTATAGATTAAAATGATGCACTAAAAAAACGGCATAAATGTAAAAGCAGCTAGAAAGTATTTTTCACTTTTAAAAGTACTGCTGTCTTTGTATTAGTTGTACTTTTGGTATTTAAAACAATAAACTGATTTGACTTGACTGTTTCAGAACCAGAACCGACTTTATTTGCACATTTCTGCACAGAAACAAAGAATTTTCTCTCAGTTAAGACATTTTAAATATAAATGCCACTATGAAGAAAATAAAAGTACATATTTTTAAAAGTACATGCAGCATTTTTACAAAAGAAGAAGACGAGGTTGAATTAGTCCAAATATGCAAAGTGTTGATCTAAATGATTTGTGTCCAGGATGTGTGGGGTCTGCAGAGATTTTATTTCTAGCTGAAAGTAAAGAAAAATTCACTACAATATATATTTGATTCACAAATTTAAAATAGTTTTTATTTTTTGTTTTCTAACCAAATCTTAATAGTAAAAGGTTGTAGAGTAAATAAACTTTTAAATCAAAATGCACCTACAAAACCGTTTGACGCAACACAAAGTAATCACCGTCTCCTTCTGTTGTCATGGCAACTAGGACCACATCTACTCATTGGCTTAAACTTTTAAAACTCAACTAAAAACAGAAAATGTTTTAAAATATTTTTACAGCTGAGAATAAATTGTATTTATTTATTTTTCAGTTTTCTTTGTTAAAGTCCAGAATAATAATCAAATCTTTAAGAAGAAAAACATTAAAATGTTTGGATCTACAATGCTGTTCCCACAATAAAATCTGATTAATTAAAATAGTTCATACTGAGTTTATTGTTGAGCAGGGAAAAAAAAAAAAAGAGTCAACATTTTTGGTTATTTTAGTTCTTAAAAATTCTATTTTTAAAAGTTTTTACACGCCTTTTTCCAGAGGGTCTCTGCGCTGCACCGTAAAGTCTAGAAAACAATAAAAATGTTTTAAGTGGTGTAAGGATAGAAAACACAACTGGACTGTGTTCCTGTTGCTCTGATGTCTGTTTAATCTGCCAGATTAGATTATGAGTTCAACAGGTTGGCCTCCAAGACCTTAGTTGTTGGATTTCGTAATCTGCAGATTCTGAGATTAAACGCCTCATAGGTTGATGTTTTTGGAGAAAATGAGAAAAAAATTATTTTTTCCTAAAAGTTGAAGCTGCTTGAATGAGAAACAAACTGACAAATGCTAAAGTTTTTATAAAATTATCTTTTTTAAAGAATCGTTTTATTAGATTTGAATCAGCTAACTACTCAGCAGCTCCTGCTTACTTTTAGATCAACTTTATCTCTGGACTGTCTTTTTTTTAATTAACTTTAATTATTTAATTTTTTATGATTTAATATTTTTTTTATTGTTTATGTAGTTTTTTTTCTAGTGTTTCTAAAGAAAATCGTGATGTTCAGAGGAATATTTATTATTAATAAACAGTTTAAAGCGGTTTTATGTTTCTGCAGTGTTGCACTTTCTCTGAAGCGTTCCTGCAGTGTTTCTCTGGTTAGAAAATGTTTGTATAAATAGTCATTTTCAGCTACATGAGGCTTAAAATAAAGACTGAGTCAGATTTATCGGCATTTAAATGAGAAAAAGGAGTCACAGAGTTCAAACAGGTAAAATCTGAGCTGATTTTTATTTCTTTGCTTGTTTTAACTCAAACTTTGCCTTTAAGTGGAATTTTCCTGAGTTTTTAGCCTTATGTTTCTGTGATTAAGTGTTTTTTTTTCCCCCTTTTTGTGACTGTAAATTAAAAATAAACAAGTTTTGTTTAGTTTTGACTTCCAGCTGTAAATCTGTCAGATCTCCAGAATAATTTATTTATGTTCTTGCTGATGGATGAGTTTTATTTCAGACCTTCAGAGGATTCTGACGTTTTTGTTTTTCTGTAAATGAAACTTGTTTTATCTGACCTATAGGCAGCCAGCAGGGGGCGCTGTGGAAAGTAATTATTGGACCATTAGATGAAACAGGAAGGTTTCTAGTTAAATATAATGAAATTTTAACTTGATTATGAGTTATAACTGATTTTTGGATTAGTTGCAAACACATGGAGCCTGATGTCTTTTTTTGTGATTTTTTTTTTTTTCTCTTTTAATGGAAAACTGTTGATTTGTCGTCCTTTATAAAAATGCGGGCTGATTTTGTGATGGAGTGCGTTTGTTGTGTTTTCCAGGGCAGCACAGAGGGGTGGAGTCCAGTCCCACAGCCAGGTGGTGAGTCCTGTTTAATGACAACAACAATGCATAAAGTCTTGATTCAAATACTGTACAGATTTATTTTTTTGTTTAGTTCTTTCACCTTTAACTTTTAGTGGAACATTTGCATCATTCTGTCAAAAACACTCCTAAACTCAAAGTAAAGTAAATAAACTGGATATTTTGGTTGTTTATTATCATGAAAATCTCAAATGTAACATATTTTAGCTCCAGTAAAAAAATAATTAAAGCACTACAGATGATTATCTGAAGGGGAAATGACGTCTGCTGTCTTTTAAAAACAGGACTTTTAGATCTGGAGGAGTTTCTATGTTTTATTTGTCTTCCACTGGACTGAAATGGAGAGTGAAATCAGCCAAAAACAAAAGAAAGATCTTCAGAAAGTGTGTAGATCTGCTGATGTAAATGAAAACCTGCATCAGAACCTAAAAACGGTTTCAGATGATGTCAGCAGGGCTTGGTCTCTGTGTTGCGTTCGAGTGCTGTGGGTTTTCTCTGCCTCTGACATAAAGAGCCACAGAGCAACAATTTTAATGTTTTTGTTTTTTTTGCTCACTTTCTTTTCTTAAAAAGAGCTTATAGAAAATATTTTCAAAAAGTGGACTTTATTCCAATCATGGCTATGAGAGTTTGTGTTTAATATCAGCAGAAAGAAAGTCACATTTTACTAGAAAAAAACAGGAGTTACCGGGATCTATAACTCCTGATTTCTTCTTAATTGTTTCAAAGTCTTGCTACTGATAATAATTTGATGCTGAGTTGTAAAAAAAGAAAAAAAAAAAAGAAAGTATTTTCTTATCTGCAAAATCAATATCAAAATATAACTTCATAAGCTGTTCAACATTCCTGACCAAAATGTGTTGCCATGACCGGTCTATTTTATTCTTGTTTTATTACGACTGTATTGAAATTCAAAAACACTTTATTGATCCCAAAGAGAAATTAAATGTTGTAACTCATATAAATTCACATTCTTCAGAGTTATTGTAGATGTTGATGGCTCTCCTTTAGCAGTCTGTATCACAGTAAATTTGAAGAAGCCTCTGACTAAAGATACTTTGTTCTTCTAAAATAGTTATGGTTCATAATTTTATGTAAAATCCATCTAATCCTTTTTTTTTTTTTTTTTTTTTCTCATAATTTAAAAAATAAAATAAAACCTGGCCCTAATATGAGTTCAAAGTTCAAATAAACTGGTGGCTCACTCTTTCTGAACCATGGATTATTTTGTGTTTCAGTTCTCATAAAATTATCAGTTAATTCTCTTAATATTGTGACTTCTTTTTTTTTTTCCTGGTAATATAAAATTTTTATTCTCATTAATTCGACTCTACTGTCAAATTACTGTATTTGTGTAATATTATGACTGTATTCCTGTAATTAAAAAGAATGCATCGTAGACTGGCCCTAACATTCTGTCGTAAACTTGACCTGGATAAAACGTACAAATAAATAGAAGCTGTAAAACAAGATGGCTGCCCTGGGCGTACTGACATCACTCTTAAAACCCAACGAATGTATTAGTGGAAAACCCACCCCCAGATTTTTCAAAAATTTAATCCTTCAGGAAAATTGTTCAACTAATTTTCCTGAACAATAAATTGTCCAAAGAATTATTGTTATAATTGATAATATTGTTGTTTTGAGATAATTTTCAAGTAATATAATGTTAATGGCGTACTAATAATAATGTGAGAATATATTCTCAAAAATCAATAAACATTAAATGCTAATGAACATTTAACACTGGAACTGGAAGACATTTTAAATAGACAAAATAAACAAAACACAAACGACAAATAAAATAAATTATGAAGGTTTTGTTGAGTCCAAAGAGCCAGACTGAAGACTTTTATCATCCAGTCTTTGGTAAAAAGAGAAAAATTGTAAATAATTGAAATGGAAATTATTGACATTGTTTTAATTTATCATTTTATTAACTGATTTATTTCTTATTGTGACCAGCCTGTTCAAAAACCAATAATCAGATTAATAAAATCAATTTCTTGCACAGTCTTTGTCGGTATATTTATTCCTAATAAGTTCGGAATCGATTCCAGAGTTTAACGCTTTTCCTTTTTGCTTTCAGCGGCACTTTAATGCTTCAGTTGGATGGTTTTCCTACTGGAGAAGGTGTTCAGGTAAAAACGCAGCGCCTCTTTGAATGCGCCGCTCAGACAGGAAGCTGTCATCGGCTAACAGGAAGTGGTAACCGGACGGGTTTGTGTTCCAGGCTGATCGATCGGTTGGCAGACTGACTGGATCCATGATGGAACTACAGACGCTACAGGAGGCTCTGAAGGTGGAGATCCAGATCCATCAGGTGAGTCTCCGGGTCCAACACCTGCAGGATGTTGCTGCCACCACCAGGTGTCGCTGTGACCCGTTATTTTTCTCCTTCTGCAGAAACTGGTGGCTCAGATGAAGCAGGATCCGCAGGTAAAACCCAGCTGGTCTCTGTGTGGGTCCAGTCCGGTCCAGGATCTGATCTGGTCCGGTTCTGCTCAGCCTGACCCGCTTTGTTTTTGTTTCAGAACGCAGATCTGAAGAAGCAGCTCCACGAACTCCAGGCAAAGATCACGGCGCTCAGCGAGAAGCAGGTGAGTCCACAGGTAGACCGACTCACCTGGAGGTCAAGGGTCAGGGCAGGTCTTGGGCAATACGGACCTACGACCGGTTCTACTGCTGCCTGGACCGGTTCTGCTTATACAGATATTTGTACCCTTCTTTCTTTCTCTATCATTCCTTCCTTCCTTTCTCTGCATACTTCCTTCATTCCTACTTTGTAACTTTTAATTCTTTCCTTCATTCGTTTTTTTTTTCCAGTCTTCCTTCCTTGGTTTTTTGTGTCCTTCTTTCCTTCCTTGTTTGCATCCTTCCTTCCTTTTACATGTCCTGCCTTCTTTCCTTCATTGCATCTTTCATCCTTCCTTTTTTGTGTCCATCCTCTCTTTCTTCTTTCTTTCATTCTTTTCTTCCCTCCTTCCTTTTTTTCTTCCTTCTTTGTAGCCTTCCTACTTTGTATCTTCTCATTTTTTATGTATCATTCCTTCCTCCCTTCCTTCTTTGAATCTTTCCTTCTTTTCATCTTTCCTTTTTACTACCTTGCTTCCTTCCTTCCTTCCTTGTCGATACCAGTGATCTGGTAACTTTAATTTAACTGAATTAAACTCAGTGACAGGATGATGTTGAGCTTCATAACATGCCGAGAGGTTGGGACCTCCCCTGAGTTCTGCTGACCCCTGACCTCTATGACCTTTCCGTGGACGTCTAGTTTGGCCTCAGAGCAAACCGGAGACTCTTGACCAGTTCTGATGTGTAACTTGGAGCTGATGATCTCGATGTTCTCCTGGTTTCATTCTGCAGACAGGAACCTCAGACTTTTATTCTGAAAATAATCAGGAAGTCTAAAGCCTGATTTCCTCAGTTTTAAAGGAGAAATTCACATTGTTTAGGTTTTTTATGAAGTGATTTTAAAAAAAATCTTTTTCTCTCTTTCTGGCTGGCATTTCTGTTTATCTGCAGGTTATTTAACAGATTTTCTATGTTTTCTTTTTTTTTTTTGCTTAGATTATCCCATCAATGCTGTTTTTGTATTTCTTTTAATCCTCTTTATGGCTGATTGTGGCTTTGCTGTAACTTCTTCGCAGTTACTTTTTGTTCTTGGGTATCTGTTTGTTTCTTTAAGGTAATGTGAGTAATGATGTAAATGAGCTGCAGCAGTTGTCGTTTCAGATTGATTTTTCTTTAAAAACTGGAGGGTTTTTTTTTTTTTAGTTGAGCTTCAGGATCTTCTGAAGACTTGATGCTGAAGCGTCTTTGTTGTTGGTTGAAGATCTATTTTTATCGTCTTTCTGAGCGTTTCTATTTCTGTCCGCTCCCTGCAGGTAGAATTTTTTTAATTTGTTCTGCTGTGATGAGTGTGGACTCTGAGGTGAAACGCACAGATCAGACGGTTCCCATCATGCAGGATGGAGACGCTGGATTGTGAAATCTTAAGTTTTATTTCATATCTGTGGGTCAAACTTCCCATTCGTCTTAATTATGCTTCTTCTAATGAAGCTGAAACCTCAGCAGGGTTTGTATAGGTGCTGGAAATCCTTGAAAATGCTTGAATTTTAATTAGTTTAAGGTTTGGAAAGTGCTTGATATTCAAACTGCAATTTTGCAATAAAGTGCAATGTAACATTTGATTAAAATGATACGTACAGTTGAAACTAGATATTTAAATATAATAAATAGACGCTTGAAATTTTTTTTCTCATATTTAGTTTGAAGTTAAATCAGACAAAATATTTCTTGTTTTAGGTCAGAGTTACTAAAATTATTTGTATTTGCTAAATACCAGAAAACTTGATGAGATTTTTTTTTTTATCTCTGCTGTAGAGTGTAGAATACAATCACAAGACATTAAAACAGCAAAAAATTATATAAGATAGTGAAATTAGTAATTTTATTACTTTATGCTCATTATTTTGACTATTATTACTTCCTGTTTTTGGAAGTGTGGCTACAATAAAGTGTTTGCAGAGGGTTGGTTTGGTTATGTGGACATTTAAGAGGTGAATAAAGGAAAAAACTGATTTTTATTTGTTTTGTTTGTGTTCAGAAAAAGGTGGTGGAGCAGCTGAGGAAGGAGCTGCTGGTGAAGCAGGAACCAGAGGCCAAACTGCAGCTGCAGGTTCAAGCTGCTCCAGTAGGGGGCGACCTGAAGCCGACCAACCTGCTGCAGAGCCAGCAGATACCTGGAGGACTGCAGCAGGTGGGTGACCGCCACCTCTCTGCTCTGATTCAATTCAGTTTGATAATATTTTATTTATTATAAAGATGCAGTATATAACTTTTATTATTTAAAAAGTTTTATATATATATATATATACATTGCCATCTGAAGAAATTCACCATAACGACCAAACACAGCCAGGAGGAGGGTGTTAGTGCTGTCAATCAACCTCGTGTACTTGCTGTTTAATGTGCTAATGGTCAAAACACAACTTACAGAAAAACTGTTTATCTGCTGCCATCGGTAGCCATGCTAACTAGCCTTAGCATTTACAACAAACTCTGCTGTGGTGCTAAATTGGGATCATAAAGTTTGTTCAAAAAATTCAAAACTTTGGGCTTGAAAAATTATTTTGAAACTAAATAAAGTTTTGAAACAGAAAAATAATTTCAAAACTATTCTTCAAATTCAAGGTTTTTATTTTTTCATTTTCAAATTTGCTATTTTTTTTTGGGACAAATTTTATGGCAGTAATTTAGCTCCATAGTATGCTAGCTGCAGCTTAGCAAGGGAAAGAGTGAGATGGTAGATGAGCAGCGACACACATGATTGACTGCGCTAAGACCCGCCCCTTGGCTCTGATTGGTTGTTTCTTGTTGGCACTGGGAAACGGCAGAAGAACTCAATTTTTTCATAGATTATGTCTCGTAACACACTGTCGCAGCATAGTGACAGTTTCAACAAATATATTCAAAATATATTTTTTACAAACGTTACGTACTGCAGCTTTAAATAACTCTTATTATTAACTCTTATTAATTCTTCAGATTTAATCCCGTTGTACTCCGAGTTAATCTGGGTGAATTTCTCTGAACAGACGCTGACGGTCACGCCGGTCCTCACCGCCAAGACCCTGGTGCTCAAAGCCGCCGCCACGCCCACTCTGCCCGGCGCCATTCTGTCGCAGCGCCCGCCCACCGTCGCTATGGTAACCACAGCCATCACCAAGCCCGACTCGCAGAGCGTCCCCATCAACCTGCAGGTGGCCAGCCGGCTGACCAATCAGAGCTCGGAGCCTGTACGGCTGGTGTCCAAGAACGCAGTGGTGGTGAGTTCGTCCCGCCGCGTCTCCGGGGCCAGTTTGTGAGCGCCGGGTGAGACGCTTCCCAAGATGCTCCCGGACCTCAGATAGGCTCGCCACGTCTGGAGCAAGTTCTGCCAGGCTGTGGTGTGAGTGGTGGCCGTTCAGCTGCTGCCAGATGGAGTCCATGAGGCGCAGAAATTAGACGGTTCATTTCTGATCTCCTCAGCATTTGCTGTTTGTCACAAAGGAATCCGTTTTCCTTAACTCTGCAGCAGCTTTACTTAAAACTGACCCGCTGAAGTGAGTTTCCACCAACAGCCCCCCATAGATCACACAAAAGGTTAATATAGATAAAAATCAACCTCAACCAACCTCATGTACTCGCTGCTAAATGAAATTGACTTTTTTTAAGCCTTAAGTCATGTAAAACTATTCCCTCATCAAAAACATACTTACCGTAATTTCCGGACTATAAGCCGCGGCTTTTGTCACACAGTTTCAACCCTGCGGTTTATACAATGATGCGGCTTATTTATGCATTTTTTTCTAACGGCCGCCAGGGGGCGCTCGAGCAGAAAAGGTAAGAGTGAGACAGGTGGAATATATGTGTAGAGGAAGATACAAGTTTAATGTAACTTAACACGTCTCAGTGGACAGGAGGAAGATGAAGACGGCTCTCAGTGACTTTTACCGGTATGTTTTTTTAACCAGCCCTGTTAGTGCTATGCTACCGTGTTGCTGCTGTGTTACTGCCGCGTCACAGGCACTGTTTAGAAAGAAAAGCTAAGGTATATTATTAAAACTTTGAAAACTCTACCTGTGTACCGTCTGTATGTAGGCACATGCGGCTTATATACAGGTGCGGCTTATGTATGTACAGAATGGTTTTTCCTTTAAAAATGTACTGGGTGCGGCTTATAATCAGGTGCGCTCTATAGTCCGGAGATTACGGTAGTGTTGCTTTGAATCTTTTATGTTTGAGTTAATCTCCATGGCAACCATACAGCTATACTAAATGCCTGGTTGGATATATCCCCACCTTCAAGGCACTGCTCCTCCTTAAAGCTGCAGTTTCCATTCTTCTGCCTCTCAGAGCAGCCTTCCAGCTCCTTCAGACTAGCCAGCAGCAATTAGCAAACACCTGGAGGATCTGCTGAGCTCATAGGAGCTTCCTCTTAGTGAGACGCTGGTAAAAACGTTGTTAAAGGCTTAATAGAGGAGCCATGTTGTGACGACTTCCCAAAGGCGGAGTTTCAGAGAGCAGGAGTTTTTAAAGAGACAGAGGCCCATTTTCAAGGTGTTGAATTAGAACGTCTTAAAATTCTTTTACATCATATTTGATATATACAGCATTTTTTAACAACTGAAGTTAACGTAGTTACTTGATTGTTTTTTGATTTGCACTGTGTGCCTGGAAATCACACGATACTGCCCCTTTAACTAAACTAGTTTGTGGTGGACTGCCATATAAAGCTCTAATGAAACGCAGAGTTTTGGTTTTACGTAACAAACGAAGCTAAACCGATGTCGGTGCGGATGCATCTCAGAGGAGCTGAAAGTTGAGTCGTGTTGTGACGGCAGCGGTCGGTCGGTCGGTCGGGTTGATCAGCTACCAGCTGTGTGGGTGTCAGACCCACAGACCCACATTCTGCTGTGGTTTTGTCTCAGCTGCAGGCCACCACCACCTCCTCCTCCGTCCAGCCAATCAGAGTTCCTCAGTTTGTCCCTCCTCCTAGACTGACGCCTCGGCCCACCTTTCAGCCACAGGTGCGTCCCAGAAGCCCCGCCTCCACAACCTGACCCCCCCCTCCCACTCCTTCTCCCCTCAGACCAGTGTGTGTGGCCCTACCTGAGGTGATGTGCTCACTCTCCAGCAGAGGGCAGCAAAGCAAACACTCCTGCCTTGCTCTGTGGCACTAAAACATTGTTTTCTCTGTGCCGCCTCATCCCTTTTCCTCGTGTTGTGCTTCTTGTTTGGTTTTTTTCCGACTGACCCGTGAGCAGGTGGCTGTGGAGGGGTCATGACCCCCTCTGACTCTGTGAATGCGTGTGTGTGTTGACCTTATCGTGGTGACGGTTTGTTCTCCTGCAGCTTCTTGGTATTTTTTCAGTTCCTGGCTGTTTGTTTGTGTGTTTTTTTTGTTTTTTAATTAATCCTGGAAGTTGAAGCGGAAATGTTGGCAAATGTTTGAGCTGAGTAACGCCTCTGGGAGCCGCCGCGCCCCCTGGTGTCTGCAGCATGAACTGCAGCGGCCACTGCAGAGACCAGGAGGCGTAACAATGATAGAGACAAGCAGCACAACCTGGTTGTAGTGATCAGCCTAGAGCTGGGCGATGTGGTTTAAAAATTTACTTGTTGTTCAATCATTTCAAAGCTTTGCTATTAACAATTTGATGCTGATTTGTTAGAAGGTGAAGTATTTCCTTGTATGTGAAACGGATGGCATAAAACATAACTTTAAGATGCTCAATATTCCTTATATTAATAATTTCTTTTTTGTTTGCCTGTTGGGAGTTCTCATAAAATTACAACTTTTATTCTTCTAATATGACCACTGTACTCTGGCAACATTATGACTTTATTCTCAAAATTAAAATCTTAGCCTGACCCTTATATTCTGTCGTAGAGTTGACCTAAATTCAAAGTCCAAATAAGTAAAAGCTGTAAAACACGAGACAAGATGGCCGCCCTGGGTGTGCTGACATCACTCTGAACTTTTGAAACCCAAGGAATTCATTGTTTAAAAAAATTCCAATTTTGAAAAAATGTAATCTCCAAAAATCAAAAATTGATTTGTCGCCCAGTCCTAGATTAGCCTTCATTGAGTCTTGAACATTTCTGTTACCATGGTGATATAATACATACCCATCTGAAGACATGAAGGAAGCTCAACTGAAGATATCAAACACGGCACAAATGGAGCTTTAACACTGACGGAGAGGATGACTAGAACAGAACATGTTGAATATCTGACAGTGGAGAACAGGAATATTTAGGAATACTTGGGAATATTTGGGAATACTCGGCGTCCTGGAAGCCTGTGGAAGTTGGTTTCAGGAGCACCTGTCTGCTTGAAGATCTCCGAGTCGTTACCCAGCCGTGTCTGATTGCCACACGCCCGTTCCCTGATTGGTTGTTTGTCGTCAACAGGTCAGGCCGAGACTGGCCACGCCCACCAACGTCCCCATTGCCCCGGCCCCTCCCCCGCCCATGATGGCGGCCCCCCAGCTGCTCCAGAGGCCCGTCATGCTGGCCACCAAGCTGGCGACCTCGCTGCCCTCGGCCGCGCCCATCCACCAGGTCCGCATTGTCAACGGGCAGCCGTGCGGCAAGACGGGCGCCGCCCCACTGACCGGCATTGTCATCACCACGCCCACGCGACTTGCAAGCCCCGCCCAGGTGCTGACTAACCCCGCCCCACTCCCTCTTCCCCTGCCTCCAGCCCCGCCCATCCAGATCAGCAGCCTGATCTCTGAACCCAAGGTAAGAGTCCATGATGGCTGTCAGAGTGCCACTGTACAGTAGCTGCGTCTCCATTACAAACCTGCACAAAACTTTACTAATCTTGAAAAAGCACAATTTCAGAATTCTAATTTCGCAAAAGTAATTTGTTGGACACGTACATTTTACTTTTACTTGACTAAAAATATGTTGAAGTAATGCTACTTTTGAGTACAGTTTTTCGGTACTCTGCCCAACGTGGTATGAGCAGCACCACACAGAGGGTGATTGACATATCTAAGACCCTCCCCCTGGCTCTGATTGGTTGTTTCTAGTTAGCAGCTTGTTTTTTTCATTCCATCTCAAATCAAACTGTCACAACACACTGACAGTTTCAACAAATATGTAAAAAATATTTTCTTACAAAAAGTTACATACTGCAGCTTTAAGTAGATTTATTTTCATAATTCCAATTTGCACAGTTATGTGTTGGATGGAAACGCAGCCATTGGTGCAAACTATATGAACTATCTGGGTTTTATTTCAAGCACCATGTGAGTTCTTCCAGTCCAGGGTAATTTCTCATTGGTCCTGGTTATCCTCCTTGCAGCTCTTCATCTCTCCAAACCTTAACCTGCTGTCGTCACCTTCCTCCTCCTCCTCATCCTCCTCTCAGCAGACTGTTAAACTGGAAGCAGCAGAACAGAAAGCTGCGGTCAGCGTACCGTCCTCCTCCACCCCGCCGCTCTCTCAACCCCCTCGATCCAAAAAGGAGGAGAACCCCGAGGTGAGACCAGGAGATCTGCAGTTCTTCATACTGAATTCTTTCTCTTAGTTTATCCAAATATGATTTGAACTCTGTGCTGCTGATAAAGCCACTCTTCCTCTTTCAGAAACTGGCCTTCATGGTGTCTCTGGGCCTCGTCACATACGACCACCTGGAAGGTGAGCGATGCTCCGGGCGGCTGCTGATCCAAAAGCTGCTGCAAAACAAATGTTTTCGGCTCTGAAACTTTTGGTTTCTGTCCTTACAGAGATCCAGAGCAAACGACAGGAGAGGAAGAGAAGAACGACGGCCAACCCGGTGTACAGCGGAGCCGTGTTCGAGCCCGAGGTAACGTCAATTTGAGCACACAGGTTTATTTTAATCAGTCCCTCCTGGATGTTATGGTTTTTGTGAATGTTGCAGTCTAAAATTACTGATTTTGTTGCATCTTTTACATAAACTTGCAGTCCAAGTTGCATTTTTGTTTCTTTTTAAGCTTTATGTTTGCTGCAAAAAAATGTAAATTATGGCACATAAACTTAACAAAAAAGACAGGATTTTAACATGCTTAACATTTAAAGAGCAAATAACATTCTTAAAATAAATAAATATGTCCTGAGGATTTATCAAAATGCAAAACAAGAATTTCTTATTGGTCAGTTACACCATGACTGTATACAAAGAATAAGCAAATCCGACAAAACATCACAGAATGATTTTCAAACATTACCGTTTTGCATCCCACATGCTTTCATCTTGCAGGTTTGACTTTCAAGACATGCCAGGAAACAGGAAGTTAAATTAGAAGGAAGGGGATTGGTAAAAATTCAAGTGAGTTGCAGTGATTGGTCAGAGAAGAAGGAAATGCAGAAAACATTTGCAGAAAAGTTGCGAGGAGTGCTTAAAATTGCAAGTATATAAATAATTTGCGAATGATGACTGAATTTGGATTTTACGCAACACCATAACTTCCTAGAGGGACCGCTGAATGAGTTTGAGGACCAGATCAGCAACTCTCATGCTGAGTTAACCTGCGGATTCTCAGAGTTTAGTTTGGACAGAACTAAAATCAGATTTTTTTTCTGTTGTTGATCCAGTTGTTCTGTTTTGTTACAGAGGAAAAAGAGTGCAGTGAGTTACCTGAACAGCCCTTTGCACCAGGGGACCAGGAAGAGAGGTCTGTATGAAACTCAGAGACTGACTCCCAATCCAAACCAGTTCCAGTCTGTAGAGACTAGATTTATTAACACGCTGTGCAACTCCTCCTCCTTTCCTCTACTGCTTCCTGTCGCTTCCGTCAGGCGGATTTCTGCTCGTTTGTCAGAGCGCTTCCATGAACAACCTCAGCGAAGTCGGACTTTGGTCTCCTTGTGTGTCTGCAACTTTAAGCGACGTTCAGTTGAATCCAAACATGTTCACATACGTGTTCATCGAGGCGTGCAGTCACATGCACGCATGAATAGTCAGGGACAGAACTGGGAGTTTAGAAAGTAGTTTCGTAATAAAAAAAAAATATACACAATCATCTGGAATCAGAACTTCAAAGCTCATTTTTCTAATTTTGGCTAAAAATCTGAAAGCGATAGAAGATGTAGGTGTGGTAACATCCTCAGCCTGCTGTCCACAAATGTATAAAACCACTTTGATCAGGTGGTTCAATAGATTAGTTAAAATTACTAATACTGTTCAATAGGTACATGCAAGCTAATCAAAAACAGCCATTTGGTCTATAATGTTTTTATTGGGCAACACTAATTAAAAAGTTAGTTGTGCTAATCCTAAATCACTAATCATAAACATTAGTTCAGCACTATACCAACGCTTTGGCTAACTTTAGCGTTAGCCAAAGCTAACACTAAATTGCTTCAGAAATGGAACCGTTGGGTAAAAATTTTACCCCGCTTCAAAATAAGAGCATAAATATTAATGTCTAATAACATAAGTCGATAACCAAAGCTTTAACTCTTTAGCACATGTTGAATAAAGTGAGTTAGGGTATAAATGGAAAGTTTGTGTGCTAACCGCTTTCAAACTTGGCAAAAACGCGAAAGCAAAATCAAAGAAATTAGCTACAATATTAGCGGAAATATGCCTGCCATTGGTTCTCAATAAGCTCTTCACTAAATGGATGGGAGGAAATCTGAGGGTAACTGCATATCACCAGGGTATAAATACCAAGTGGAGCACAAATTAAATCCTCAAGGTCTTTCCATATGAAGCTCCTCCCTTCCTTCAGTCTCCCAGCAACCAGCAAAGCTGAGCTATGGTGGTGGTGGACTAATGATTCCTGCTTGAGTGGCTCGCTGTGGTGGGTTCAGACTGGTTTCTGGAGCTCTTTGATAAACATCCATGAATCCAGTTTAACCTTTTAACAGAAATGCATCCTGGGATCTGAAGGCAGTACTAATGTCTAATTTCAATAATAATAAGAAAAAGGTGTCTGTTTCTGAGACTCATGCTGATGTGTTCCAGCTGTAACACGACTAACAGGCAGCTGCTGGTGTAACATCTCACTGGTCTTCGACTGGACTATACTGGTTTAACAGGAAGCATTTTCAACTTAATAAACGGATGAATGTTGTCGTTTTAACTCAGAGCTAGATGCTAATGCACCTTTAAATGGATCTAAGTTCCCTTTTGTGCCCTCAGAACGTCAGCTTCACCTACAGCTGAGGTTCTGACACGCTTGATGGGGAGGTGAGGCGACGGTCAGACTCTCCTGGTTTCATTTACTTCACTTCCTGTTTGTCTTTTAACTTCCAGCCTTGTTAAGTGTCCACTGTCATTGGTTCATGGCCTGATGATAATGGATGTTGCGATTTATTTGCCAATCAAGGCAGGTTCAGTGACGGGTTAATGAAATCTGAAGCTGGGCGTACACTGCGCCGTATTTTCAGTCATATTCAGCTCGTAGGGTTCAATAATTCACATGTTCTCACACTGTATCTGCGTTCCCAACACGTTGTGGCCTTGAATATGAAGAAAAATAGAAGAAGAGGAGAATAGAAAACAAAAACAAGCATTCTTTTTTTGACAATCCTTTATTTTTTTTTAACTGTTCAGAACTGAGCTTGAATTTACTTATATAAATTCATATGTAGAAATATATGTATAATACAAACTCATATTTTGTGCTTCCATTTGTGTCTCTACTGCTTGTAGAAGCAAACCAAGCATTTTTTAAAAATCATTTTTGGCAAAAGTTAATATTTTGGAAAATGACCCATTTTAAAAACTTCCAGATAAGTCACATTCAAGGGGCACAGAGTAGTTACCTAGCAACCCCGGCCAAGCCCAGCCTCGTTACTAAGCAACCGAAATGGAACTCCAGCACTTGTGGTCAACTAGTTTCACCCTATATAATGGCTGCTGGAAAAGACAAATGTATGTTTTGTTCAAGTAATTTTTGGATTATGCTGTTCTGACAGTAGTGAGGCCTGTGAAACGGAACCAAAAAATGTGATTATGGACCGGATTAGTTTGATTTTTAACTTGATTTTAGAGCTTGTTTGCTCTGAAACAAGTGTAACAAACGAGTAAAAACAGAAGAACCCTGCAGTGGGGGGTAAATACTTATTCACTGATCTTTCTGTAATCTTACAGTGAGTTCTGGATCTATTCTAGACTATAGTCATACCCAGTCTGATTAACGGATGGGCATTTATTCTGGTCATGAGAATTTTTATTTATTTTTGCAATGATAAATTTCAGTTATTGGTGGTGAATAAATAAAAACCAAAGTGACGGTATGGTCAGAAATGGTATTTTTGCTAGTTTGACCAGGTAGTCAACCTATTGTTTTAGTCAGTGTCGGTTTCTTTATTTATTTTACATTGGCTGTTATTCTCCTTATTGCTCTGACTGAACAATTTAAATATGTTGGTTTTACATGTTTGACCAAGGTTGTGAAGGTATTGGTGTATTTAAGTTTGGTGTACTGATACAGAGTTATCAAATAAATGTATAATTTAGTTTACTTATGCCTGTGTTTAAAAAAAAAGAAAAAAAAAGCAAAAAACATTTTAGTTACGTAATTCAGCGCTGTTTTTTTAAATATATATATATATTTGTGTGGAATCGCCTGATGCTAAACCTCAGATATTGGTATCAGAAGTGAAAAAAGTGAATCGGTGCCATGAAACGGATGAATTTTGGTCGCATTTTCCTGTGGTTTGAATGTAGCTGAAGTTAAAGACAAATAGGGCGTGAGTTTGGTTGGGAGGTGTTACCTGAGCAGGTGTGTTGGCCTGTCTGTAGCCTGCATGGAGCTGGTGTCGTTCACTAACACTGCTGTCTGTGCTTCTGACTCCTCTTCCTCACTGCTCCCTGATTCATGCTAGCCAACGAAGACTCCCTTTCCAAGGTATGTCATACAGACGCTCTGTTTTTTTTGTCTTCTCCCCCCTCTCCATCTTTCTTTTTTTTTTGTTTTGTTTTTTTTTGTTTTGTTTTTCCGTCTTTGTCGTCTGTCTCATTCCACCCAGGTCGCCCACCCAAATTCAGCAGCGTCCCGGAGCTGGGCAGACTCACCCCGACCTCCCCCTCCAGCCCCGTCCGTCCCCTCCCCCTGCCCAGCCCCGGCTCTGGGGACGTAAGTAACGATGGGGGAGACGGCGGACGCCCCCGTCACACGCAGCCCCGCTGTCGCCCATTCACACACACCGCCATCACTTTGTTGTCCATGTGGTAACCATGAGCCATCACTTCCTGTCATTCAGCCTTACAAAGTGAACAGAGTCCATGAATAACACACACATCCTAACAGACACACACACACATCCATCAGAGCTCTAAACGAGACCAGCTGTAAACTAAACCAGATCACGGTCCCGCCCCCTCCCCTCCGCCCCGCCTCTCCATGCAGGGTGGGTGGGGCTCCTACGGAAACTGATTTGGTCCAATTCTTCCTCGCAGGGAGACATCCACGAGGATTTCTGCACTGTGTGCAGACGCAGTGGCCAGTTGCTCATGTGCGACACGTGTTCTCGTGTTTATCACCTGGACTGCCTGGAACCACCTCTGAAAACCATTCCTAAAGGCATGTGGATCTGTCCAAAATGCCAAGACCAGGTAACCGCAGCAGCAGAGACTGATCCAGGGTCAGGGGAGCGTTAGCTGTGCTGTAGTCAGGGCTGAAACGATTAATTGGATTAATCGTGATTAATCGATTATTGAAATAATCGTCAAATAATTTAGTAATCGATTAATTAACTGGAGTTTACAGACTCAAAAAAAGGCCATTAGCTTCACAGTCAGAGCAGTAATTTAGCCAAAACTGTATAAAAATATATACATTTTGCATTTAAGATGACATAATGATCTACCCAAAACTTAATTTGCATAGTTGTAGCTTCACCCAGTTAAAATTTTGTGGAAAATATATTTTATTGAAGGGACAGAATTATGTAAAATTAACTTTTTTTGAGCTTTACATCACGTTATAATGTTACCCCTCCCCCACATCAAAAACAGACCTGGAGTGTTGCTTTGAATCTTTCATGCACGTTTGAGAAGTCCTTCAATTTCCATGGCAACCATTCAGCTGTTCAAAACACCTGAGTGGACCTAGCTCCTCCCTTTAGGTACAACTCCTCCTCAAAGCTGCAGTTTCCAAACTTCCACCTCACAGAACAGCCCTTTCTCTGCGACCCCTCCCCCCTCAGTTCCTTCAGACTAGCCAACAGCAATTAGCAAACACCTGCTGGGCTCATTACATGAGCTACTTCTCAATGCAGCCCTGGTAAAAATGTTGCTAACGGATTATCTTCTTGAAAGATCCGGAGTTTTAAAAGAGACAGAATCCAATTTCTACGGCATTTAAGTTATAAAGTCAAATTTCTTAAGTCATATTTGATATATACAGCAGTTTTATAACAACCAAGGTTAAAATAGTTACTTGATTATGCTATAATATGCTACAATGTGTTAGGAAAATACATAATACTGCCCCTTTAATAACGTTTTGCTATCCAATTATTAGTCGGTTGATTAAAAGAAAATTGATGAGTCAAGCAGAAAGGTCTGAGGCTCCATATTGTGATTTTAAAAGTATTTTTTAGCTCCAGATGCATCCTTTGCTACAAATGATCGAGCATCCACTATAGGAATGCTATGTTTTTTCATTTTGAACACTAAAATGTTTTTCTTATTTAAAAAAAATGTTTATCTGCAATTTTTAAATATGCATAAAAAGGCTTAAATGAAATTTCTGCAGAATGTGCCAGTTTTTTGATACAATTAATCATCAAAAATAATCAATAGATTATTTGCTAAGTAAAAAAAATGGTTAGCTGTAATATTAAACGCTGTTTAGCTTTACGACTGTTCAGTACTTTGTAAGCACACACATGATGCAGTACTGTTTTTTTTTGTGCTTATGTCTCATTCATTGTGTCAGTTGAGGTTGACATCTCACGTCCATCCACTCCATCACCCGTTCCCCGTCAGTCCCACGCAGCGTGGAGGCTAACCTCGACTCTTTAAATCTGTTCTGGATCTCAGCCTTTTTGACACCCTTGAGCTTCTCCCCTCAGATCCTGAAAAAAGAAGAAGCCATTCCCTGGCCCGGCACCCTGGCTATCGTTCATTCCTATATCGCATACAAAGAAGGTGAGTCTTCCTCAGGGTTCCTACGGGGGCTTGAAATCCTCAAATGCTTGAATTTCAAGTTTGGAAAGTGCTTGGTTTCTGTTTAAAGTCATCAAAAGTGCTTGATGTTCAAATTACGTTTTGTAATAAAGTGCAGTGTAACCTTTGGGTAAAAGTTTAAATTCGTAAAGCGTTATTTACAGTTGAAACCAGATATTTAAATTGGTCCTGTTGTGCAAGATTCACATTTTGGAGGTTTTTTGTATTTCTGTTTGTGTTTAAAATGATTCTAGAAATGGAAAAAGCGCTTAAAAAGATAAAATCCTAGCTGTTTTTTGGCAATAAGTTAGTGTTTTTTGGTGTCTGTAAAATGACCAGTTTCATTAGTCACATTCCAGGGGCACTACGCCCGTTACCTAGCAACCCTGACCTAGCCCAGCCCCGTTACCTAGCAACCCTAACCTAGCCCAGCCCCGTTACCTAGCAACCCTAACCTAGCCCAGCCCCGTTACCTAGCAACCCAAGCAGAGTTCCAGCCCGTTTCACCAGCTAGTTTTGTTGTTGATAGGCTGTTATACTCCTAATTGACGGAACAGAGTTCTGTTGTTTTTACATGTTTGATAAAGCTTGGTGTATTTAAGTGCTATACTAGTGCAGAGTTATCAAATAAATTTGTAATTTAATACATTTTTGCATGTTTTTAAAAAAAGAAACATTTTAAGTCAATTCAGCACTGTTTTTTTTTCTGTCTCGGATCAGAATCGACCACAATATTAAACCTCAAATATCTGTATCAATATCGGAAGTGAACAAAATGGCTCGGTGCAGCCCTACCTAGCATCCAGAAACCAATTGCTGCATTCTTGTTGCTTTTGCAGGAGGCTCTACTTCTGCTTTTCAAAGATGCGCGGTTGTATAATTGCACATCTGTTTGTAGCCAGTTTAATGTGCGAGTATAAGTGTTGAGTTGGCCAGCAGCAGCTTGAATTTGAATTTAAAGCGGCAAAAGGCCCTAAGATAGCCGAGGCAGAACTGAGCAGACTAAAATCTTATTATTGAAGATGTAATGAGCATGCTTTGTGTAGCTTATCAACCTATCCTAACTTGTTCAAGGAATCATAACTGGTCACCTTTAAAGATAATAAGACAGACACATTTTTTTTTTGTCATTGTCTGAAGTTAAATCTGAGTAAATTTCTCATTTTATACAACTTGCAATTATTAAAATTATTTTTATTTTCTTAACTGTTGCTAAACTGATGAGACTGTTCTGTGTTTCAGCTAAAGAAGAGGAGAAGCAGAAGCTGATGAAGTGGAGCTCGGAGCTGAAACTGGAGCGCGAGCAGCTGGAACAGAGAGTCAAGCAGCTCAGTAACTCCATAACGGTGAGAAACATCAGCTTTTCAACAAGATATCTTCAAGTCAATAACTCTTGAATATAAGTGGAAAAAATATATTTTAGTAAGATATTTTTCTCTTAAGTGGGGAAAAAAATCTGTTAGTGGAATTTGTACTAGTCACTAAAATTCCTTGTTTTATAGAGCTGATAACATCCTATGATGATACATTTCCTTTTAATTTTGTCAACAAATTTTCGCCTGTCTGATCTGATTCTGCTGTTTCTTTCTGCAGAAGTGCATGGAGACCAAAAACACCATCCTGGCTCGTCAGAAGGAGATGCAGTTTTCCCTGGACAAAGTCAAGCATCTCATTCGCCTCATCCAAGCCTTCAACTTCAACCAGGCCCTGGAGGAGACGGAGGGAAAGGACGTCCAGGTGCAGGACGGCGCTCGGGTCGTTATCAGCTCCGGAGCTGCAGCTGAAATTGGCGCGGCGGGGAAGCTGGTGGTGAGCAGCTCTCTGGTCAGCAGCAAACAGGAGGAGCAGCAGACAGAAGGAGCAGCAGCAGGAGGGGGAGAAGGAGAAGGCGGAGGAGGAGGAGGAGGAGACGGCAACAGCACAGTGCTGACTAACTGCCCTGCTGCTGGGTCAGGGGTTGCGTCGGGGTCAGGGGGTCACACAGAGACCACTCCTTGTGTCGAGGTTCAGTCCAAGTCTGAGACTGAGGCAGCTCCTGCGGCTCCTGTAAATGTTGCCACCACCAACGGTACGACGGAGCCGCCGCCATGCCCCGCCCACAGTCCTGCCGTCGCCGCCGCTGAGAACAAGATATCTGCCGTGAACCCTGCAGAGACGGCGGTGGAGAAGAAGCAGGAGGAGCTTGGCGACGGCAGCAACAACAGCAAAACCTCAGAACCCTCCCAGCATTCTTTGCCAGCTCTGCTTAGCAGTTTGGACGATAAAAAGTAATGCTGCGTCCCTGTGGCTGCAGGAAGTCAAACATATATATTAAAAAAAAGACCTTTGCTTGCACCGCACGGTGCCCTGAAGTTGCCAATCTGTATAAATGTTGTTTGTTTGCATTGTATTGTCAGACTGTGTCAATGGTAGATGTACAGCCCAAGTCACATGACTCTGGGAAGACCCGGGTCATCATGCCAATTAGTGATAGACGTCATGGAGGGAACACTCAAAGGAAGATTTTCTTCATCATCACACCGGTGTGTGCCTGTTACAGTGGCCCCTGTGTTCTGTTGACGGCTCCAAGGAGAACCCAGAACATGGAACCAAACATCTGTCGGGGGGAGCTGGTCCAAGAAGCAGTGTTGTAAACATTTGTGTACTGAAAAGAGAACCTGTTCGCGTCCTCGTCCCGTTGACCCTGATGGTAACGGCGCTCCACAGTCTGAGTTCTCGATTAATTTCCTCACCTGAAACCAAACCAGAACCCAATCAGGACCGATCTGTTCCAAACCAAAGGTTTCAGTTTGATTCAAACTGTCATCACAAAACAAAATTGATGAGGCAAATGTGACCATGAAGTGTGTTTTCAAAACTTGATGTTTGTCAGCCATTCCTTCCCCAGTCTGCTCTCACCAGGCTCCGCCCACTTTTATTCAGACTCCGTCCATTTTCTGGTTGGACTCTGTCCATATCCTGCATCAGCTCAGTTTAAATTTGATTGGATGAAAAGTTATGACACACCCTTTAGTTCAGAAGGAGTTGCAAACATTTTACATTTTGTTTGAAAAGAAACAAAATGAGTCAAACACATGAGGCCACTCCAGCCTTTTGTAGATCTATGGAAAAGTGTTGCAACTGATTATAAATTTTAAAACCGAAGTCAAACGCCTTATTGGATTATTTAACTCAAGGGTGTCCAAAGTATGGCCAGGGTGCCATTCGTGGCTCTTGAAATTATTTTTTCTGCCCCTTGACTTCAAGTCAAGAATGGTAAAAAATTTGGCTAACAAAATAGAAAACAATGAGCCAAAAAATTGGCATTTGTCAGTTCTTCTTTTAATAAGAAACTGGTCCAAAACCTATTTTACGTTTTGGATTTTTAATATTATATAGATTTAATTTAAATGTTTATATTTTTAGTAGATAAAACTAAAACAAAATCGCTATAATCAAATTTTTGTATTTTAAATTTACAAAAATTTAAAATACAAATTTTTTGTATTTTAAATTTAAAGTACAAACTACTGGCAATTTAAGCTACTGGCAATTTAAACTGCCAGTAGTTTAAATTTGCTAGTTTTGATCCCCAGGACATTATGGAAAAGTTCTCCTGTATGTCTGGTGCAGAAAGTCCAAACCATATATTTCCAAACTTTTATCTTCAGTTTAAGTTTTGTCTTGAGCTCAGTTTGTTGATTTACTTCGTCTTTATAGGAGATTTTACCTTGTCGAACATTTCAGGGTCCCCAAAGGTCCCACCAACCAGTGAAGAAAGGTCTAAAGTAGATCCAGAACTGGGTTTCTTTTAAAAGTGAATTCACACTGAGTCGCAAAGTTCCTTTGAGTCATACTGAAGCCTTTGAGGCTTTAAATTAATCCAAAAATAGTCCAACTCCGTCTGTTGACCCTGTCACCCACCATTATCACCTTCCTTGCAGTCCTAGGTTTTGTACCAGGGTCTCCCAGTGAAGGCCGGGTGCAGCCCTCTGGTAGACTACAGATGTTGTTCCCTGACGGACACCGGGTTGAACCCCGATTTGGTCCCGGGATGAGGACGAACAGGAGCGGTAGCCTAACAGATGTTCTCAGTGGTGTCGGTCAGTGTAGTGATTGAGTTTTCATTCGTGAGTCGTGTGTGTGAGTGCGTGTGTGTGTGTCAACTGTGAGCACTAAATGTGAATTTGCAATATTGCAACGTCAACACACACAAACTCTATCTGGGCTGTTTGTTTTTTATAGGAAAAGATATTCAGGTCTTCCTAGTCTCCAGAATAAGTGCTTTCTGTTCCTGAACCTGCTGGACTGGCATCATCATCATCATCATTGCCGTCGTCGTCATCATCGCCGCTGCCGCCGCTGGGCGGTGGTGATCGTTTGAATCCTGAACTGCCAAAATCCTGATGTTGTTTCCAAATTCAGCAGGGACTCGTCCTCTTTCTGTCCTCAAAGATCAAATCATCGGAAAGATTAAGATGCAAAGTCCCGGCCGAGACAGGAGTGCGTTGGGAACAATAACCACAGCAGGACGTGTTCCCATCCGGAAAAACGGAGGGATCTGTTGGAGGTTAAAGGACGACAACACAATTCCTGAGATTAAAGCACAAGCTTGCTGCATTACAAAGAAGTGCTGAAGAGCTTTTTGTACGTTCCCGTGGAGTTAAACAGAGTATGCATCTCTTCATTGTTGTGTGACTTCCCCTTACATTGCCAATATTTCCCCTCGGTGCGACTCTGAGGCTGGAGTCTGATTAGGAGTTTGTCCCACTGAGTGTGGCTTGGAGCCGGAACATGAAGCCGATGGTTATCGGAGCAACTGATCAGAACATTGACGAGGTGAATAGAGATTAAAGTTGCCTCCATTTATGCTGGAGACTTAAGTTTTACTTGGGGTTCCTTTGGTTGTCCGACATGCTCACTCCTTCCTGAATGTGAGGAAATGTTTCAGACTTTTTTTTAAGGAGAATTCCCTCTGAAAATTCTTTTTGTTACACAAAATCAGTCTAGAAGTATATATCGCCAACTCAAGTCCTCAAGAGCTACCGTCCTGCTGCAACATTTAGATTCATCCCTGCTCCAACACGCCTGAATTACTTCCTTACCGTGTCATAAAGTACTGCTACGTTACGTTGTACCTCGAGATAACAAGGCATTTGTTTGATTCTGGTATCTTGGAGCAGGGATGCATCTAAAGTGAGGACTGGAGATATGCCTTGTTTCTACTGAGTGGTGCTGTCCGAGACACTATTTGGTCTGTTTGAACAGACCTGTACCACAGCCTTCCTGGGCTCCCTTCAGTTGTATGTCTATGGGACAATAGTACAGTTAGAGCAGAGATACTTGTGTCACACCACAGTCCATTTGGAGGATATGAGATAAGCATGAGACACACTAGTAAGTCAAATTTGTTGTTACCTTGGAATATTGTGTTTAGGTTTAACCCTGCCTGCCCAGTGAGAGTCCAACTGGCGATGGAAACACTCCCTTGAGAATGCTGGTCTGTACAATAGAGTATCATACAAACCTATTATGTACCTCTTAGTGGAAATGAGGCAAAAAGATGCTTCTCTGCTCCCAACAAGAAGAATCCCTGTTGGATACTTTAAACAGGATTGGAAGGGATTAGCTTGTCCACTAAGGACAACCTAATTCCTTAGCTAAGGAATCATTATAAGTGACAATTCCTTAGCTTGTCACATATAACAAGCTAAGGAATTACCTACTTAGCTTGTCATAAAGAACTGCAGAGGCCTGGTAATGAGTCATTTGTTTGATTCTGGTGTCTTGGAGCAGGAATGCATCAAAAGTAGTACTTGATGAATAGACATATGCCTCTTTTCCACTGAGCGGTATGGTTGGTGCAGTTCAATGTACCATTTCTTTAATATTTCTGTAGTAAAAGCAGCCCATACAACGACCCACACCTCACCATCCCTAGGCATTCTTCAGTTGTACGTCTACAGGTCAGTTAGACTGGAGCTATTCATGTTTCACAACACAGTCCATTGTTTGTCGTTGCACTTGTATGAGGTAGCATTAGACGTTTGGGTTTGATCCCACCTGTCCGGTGAGAGTCCAACTTGTGGAGGGAACACTCTTGAATATACTGGATCATGCCTCAGTGCAAACAAGGCAAAAGAGGCGTCTCTCCTCCAACACACCTGAATTACTTTCTTAGCTTGTCATGAAGTACTGCAAAGGCCTAGTAACGAGCCATTTGTTTGATTCTGGTGTCTTGGAGAAGGGATGCATCTAAAGTTGAAGTTGAGGACTGGAGTTATGCCTCGTTTCAACAGAGCGGTGCAGTTTGGTATGCTTTTTGTCTGTTTCCAATGAAAAAGCGGCACATTCCTGGACTCCCTTCAGTTGTAGGTATATACAGTCCATTGATTGGGGGACAAAAAAACATCATTGCTCGAGATATACTAGTTCTCAACTTTGGGCATTTGGATTTAACTTCCTCTGCCCAGTGAGAGTCCAGCTGGTGTTGGAAACGCTCTCCATCATGAATAAACCAGACAACAAAATAGCGTATTGGACCGTACTGACCAATACCATACCGCTCAATGAAGGCATAGCTCTAGAGACCCCACCTCTAAGCTCAACAGACAAATATCCCAACACTTCTTCAATTGCTGCTTTCCTAGAAAAGATCAGTTTCCTCTTATGATGGTGGGGGTGAGCTCCTATTTGGGTGGTGATCTGTTGCGGGCGTCTTAGTTTTTATTTAAATTCATATCATGCAGACTCTTGTGAGTGAATCGGCATATCCCAATGGCACCTGGTTTTCTCCCATCAGCTGCACAGACTGCCTTCATTCCAAACACCCCAGAGAAATATGTGTGTGTGGAGGGTGTGTGTGTTGGCTGTGTCCTGTAGAGTTCAGCTGACCTGACGGGGGATGAGCCAGACAGGAAACCCAAGTGTCCCCGCTTCCCTTTGGGTCCCACTTGTCATGTTTAAATCTCCATTGGGTGGACGTGGTTATCATTCCGGCCCGTAGATCCGATTGGTCATCAGGTCTCTGGATCCTTCCCTCTGTACAGTAGGTACCTTTGAGTGCCTTTCTTCAAACAGCAGATAATATTTGTCTCTTGACTTGCACTGTGACTCGTAAAACTTAACAAACCCTCCGGGATCGCTCCCCACCTGACACCGAGCCCTGTCCACAATAACCCCGCCCCAGAGGAAGCTGCGCCCTACTCCGCAGGCTGCCAGGAGTCAATGCAAGCTCGACACTTCACACCAACCCGTTTGATTTGACCACATAGTGTTCTGTTGTTCATCCCTAGAAGTTGCCTTAAATGTATTTTATTTTCTGGTGAAATGTTCAGATTTTGGGTCAGAGGGGGTGGGGTTTGTGCAGAGGCAGTCTGAGATCTCACTTTGATCCGTTTGTCATGCACTTTTAGTTTGATCAGTATTATCAGAGCAGAGATGGGTTATGTTTTATTTTGGAAAAAGCCCCCCGCCCTCTCTTTCATACTGTCTCTTATTTTGGAGGAGGGATGAGTTTGCAGGATCAGGTCACATGACCTGGAACGCATTGAACAAACCTGGGCCCAGCCAGCATCACCTGTGCTCGCTGTGGTGCAGCACATGCCTTCTTATGCAAGTTTTTATACCAACCTTTTTTTATTATGCATTGCTTCGGTTTTTTATGTTTTTATGTGAAACTTAAGTCACCTTTTTTTCTGTTTTTCTCTGAACATTCTGGCATCTCGATGCCAAACGTGTGCATGTGTTTACACATTCAGGTAGCCATTCAGGGTGGGTTTTCCTGACAGTGCCGAGAGGTTTGCTTTATTAGTGGGGAGGTATTCTGTTGCAGTACTGCGATTGACCACCGGGGGGCGGACTGGAGCTAGAGCTTGGCGCCATCTCGGCTCTCCTTTTAGCTTATCTTTTGTTTAACTCTAACATTGCTGCGTGGAAACGGGGCTTTGAGATCTTAAATGCTCCTTAATTGAAGTCTGGAAGCAAATATATCCAAAGAACTCTGCATATCATCGGGGTGTGAGTTTTCTGCGTCGTCCATCGACGGTTTGTGGGACACGCTCGGGGGCTTCCGCGTGGGTCCTGGGGAGGAGGTTTGCTTTTCATCTTTCGGTTTTAAAGCGATCAAGTCATGATTGTGGCCTTCTAGTATTCTGTGGGTTCATGACGTCATTCACCTGTTGTTCCCGCTCAGCATCCATCCATCCACCCATTTATTCTGTCTGGATCCTCTACACCTGCAGCTTCTTACCTCATCCACAGCTGAGTCCATCGGGGGTGTGTTGAGTGCAAAAAATCTGAAAAATACTACAAAAAAAAAAAAAAGAAGAATCTAAAAAATGAAAAGAAGTCTTTTTCTATCTTCCATTCGGTGAGATGCATTGTAGCGATCAGAATAAAGAAAAAGTTCACCTGGTGTGCTGAATAATGTGTAAATTGGTTATTACACAATCTGAATATTTGTATAATTGTTTGTATTTTTTCATAATGATTTTGGAAAGGAATGTGTTTATTTTTTTGACTTCTGTTCCAGATGTGTCTTCTGTTGGCCTGACATTGTGACTGGTCTGGTGGGATTCTTACCTCTGTATTGAGCCTCTTCTGTGATGAATTCTTTGTATGCAGTGTTTAGGAAATACTGTAGGGAACATGGGGAGGAGTTGATATTAGGAGCATTTGATCAATTTGTATTTATTTATTTTATCATTTTGTTAAAATAAATTGTGAAAAACAAAAAAATCATCTTGTGAAATTATTTATTTGCAATCTACCTTTAAGGTAAATGCTTACCACATGAATTAAGGAAAAAATAAATTGACTATCCTAATTTAAATTTAGAGGAGATAATATTCTTAGTAAAAAAAAATAGCCAAACAACTTTTAGCCTCTGTCAGTTTTGTATGCATTGAGCAATAAATTAAGTGAATTTGTTCTCAAACAGTTCTGCACAAATACAGAATAAACACCAAATATGAACGTTTATAAACAAAAATCCTTAATAGTTAACATTCAATAAAACTGAGGAATAAGAAAAGCTAATATGTAGCAGGGAAACCATTTTTATTGTCATTTATTGTTTATAATTATTGTATTGTACTTTATCTTTTATGTTCACAACTGTTCTGCTTTATCAAAATGATAGTTTTATTTTAATTGACCTTTAAAATAGACCTTTCTTGGGCTCAATGGATTCTTACCTGTTTAAAAAATAAAACTGAAACTATCAGATATCAGTTTAGTGTAAGCTTGAAGAATCAATGTTTATTATGAGGAATTTGAAATGAGGCCAAATTTAAGAACAGCCAGTTCATAATGAAAAACAGAAAATAAAACATTATTTTAATAAAACAGAAATCGAAAAGGAAATCGTCTGTGGAGTTCATACTTAAGATTTCTGATTTTGTCTAAACATGTTTCTTTAGCTCACTAATACTGGATGTTTTTTCACTTTCGACCTGAATGCTAGATGCTATCATGTGTGGGCGGGGCCAGGAAACATGAAAACATACATATAAATAAAAGTTGCAACTCATAATAGCGCGTATTTTCTTTCTCTACTGAATATTTGAACTGGCGTTGGCATATCGATTAACACTACAAATAAAACATTTTGTGTTTTGGGGACAAATGTTCGGGTGCTAGTATTAAGTAGCTACATGTTGACGGTAAAACATAGCAGCAGAGTGGCGCAGCGGAAGCGTGCTGGGCCCATAACCCAGAGGTCGATGGATCGAAACCATCCTCTGCTATGATTTTATTTATTTTTTTGATGTTGGAAAATTTTGGGTAAAATTTTATGAGTAGAAGATTAACCACAATGCCTAATTAGTTTCCAACTACCATAAAATATTGAGCGGTTTGTGAAATGCTTCAGCATGAAGTACCTCTACGGACATTTACGTTATATTCAGAACAAAAGTGGTTTGTTAGTTCAGTGTTTCTACAATTAACCGTGGTACCAAAGAAGTAACAAGAGGCCGCAAACAGAATCATCACGACAGCAGTGGGAAAGAGCTAGGGCAGGGAAGCTTCACTACAGAGGAAGGAAACAGTCTGGAAGATGATCTCCGTGATGAAAGCTCACCAATCCCCGAAAATGAAAAAAATAAATTAATTAAAATACATTTTCTGAACCTAATTTTTAATAACTAAATATTTGTACATTTTCCACGTTAAAAACCATTTATTCAAGTGACGTCACATACTTGTGGATTGTGGGTATTGCAGTGCGTGAACGTCGTCGGGGTTGTAACGCGGCAGTATTGGTGGAACGCTCAGCTGTTTCCTGCGTGTTTGTTCCACGCCAGAAATGGGGGGCAGAAAATGTTGTGTGAATGACTGTGGGAGCAGCTCCCACGACCACCAGGGCAGGATGCTGAACGGTCTGAGCTTCCACTGCTTCCCTGCGTGGAGAACGAAGGAAGGCGACTTCATATCGGAGCTAACGAGGCGGCGGAGAGACGCGTGGGTGACCGCCGTGGGCCGCGGAGGAATCACCTTCCACCGCATCCCGTCCTCCATGAGAGTCTGCTCCAGACACTTTGTCTCTGGTGAGTCCAAACAGGTTTTATTTCTCTGCTCAGCGCGAAGAAAGAGGATCCAGAGACATACTAGCATGTATGCACAGCCGCCATATTGGTCAGGGCGACTCTCCTTTTTAATGCTATATAAATTTATCTTCAAATCATTGGGTTTCATACTAGAGAACGTTTCTCTGTGGTGACATTATAATTTATTATTTAATGCTAATAAAAAAAACTGATAATAGGTGTTTTTAAATTTGTGAAAAATGTTTCGGTTCATATAAAGGTAAAAAAAATATCTTATTGCAAGGCAACATTGCTACCAACTTTGCCACCATACAGCAGTTTACCTCCTTCCCATGTCTGGGGAGAAACCCCACACAGTAGCAGTAGAAGCTATTTTTATTGTTTTTAAAAAAAAAGATAAAACCTCTTCATGCATTGGAAATGCTAATTATGAATGTTTAGTTGCATATGGACAGAAAAATCCTGTTGATGCATAAACATTTCTGGAAGCACTTTCTGTTGGGCCACTCTTTGTAAACAAGCTTGGGCAAAAAAATTTTATTCATTGTCCTATTATAGGAAAACCAGCGTATGAGATGCTGGACTCAGATCCAGACTGGGTACCGTCTCTACACCTGGGTCATGATGGTGACGATGAATGTGAAAAAATGTCCTGGAATAAAAGAAGGTTGTCTTCTGATGAGAAACCAGTAGAAGGTGGGTCTCAAAGATTAGTTTTAAACATTTTTTAATATGCTCTCAAACCTGCATCACAAACATCCAAGTTCCGGGGGTCATAATGTTATGCCTCGTCTGTGTATAAACTGAGATTATTTTCAGTTCCTGCACAGAGCATTGCTTAGTGGGAACATGCCCAATTAAAACAGCAGAGGTCCTTGTACACAGCTCTGGGGTACACCTCTGTCTATGTAAAAATACAAAGATTATATTTTCTGGATCATACATTGGTGTAAAAGCCAATTATCAGAGCTCAAAATTCTGATAGTTAGAAATTAAACCACAATGTTGCTCAAAATGGCTTCATGTAAAATAATAAACATTATACATAAACAACAACTGATTATTTTAGTGATTGATTAATCTATCAATTATAAATTCTGATGATTAATCAGATAAAAAATTGGCATAAAAAATTGGTTCATTTAACAGCCTTTTTTATACAATATTTATTGCATCAGAAGATGCAAAAAAACACATAATTAAATTTTTTGAATAAGAAAGCCCTTCCTGCTTCACTTGACATCAACTCAGAGTAGGGCTGTAAATTGGATTAATCGATAATTAGATAGCAAAAGGTGCTCAATAGATTGTTTTTTTACAGAATATGAACCGGGTCAGTCTAAACCTTTACCACTTGAGTTCTGGGTATTAAGTATTTTCATACAGTTTTTGTACAGTTTTGGCTTAATTACTGCTTTGAGGATGTTGTTGTTTTAGCAAAAGGCATTTTATGAGTCTGTATGCTCCACTTATCTATTAATTGATTACTAAATTAGTTGATTATTTCAATAATCGATTTATTACTAGGTTGAAGTAAAAGTCGTCAGTAGAAATAAGCATTAAATGCTCTAAAATGTCCTGTTAGTCGGCTGCGTTGACGGTGAACTGCCTGAATGTCGTCCCTCTGCGTTCAGGAGCAGATGGTGCTGCTGGAGCCAGGAAACCTCCTCCGCCTGCTTGGAAAGAAGTGAAATCTGCTCTGCAGTCTCTTCTGGACGGTAAAACCGTCATCAGGCAGCAGCAGGGAGACGATGAGCAGAACCAAGGCGCTGAGACGAGGACCGACTGCGGCTTCCGGGTACTGGAGGCGTTTGATTAGGTTAAACTGTTTTTGTTTTAAACTAGGGATTTAAGTTATCAATTAATAAGTTAATGTAAAGTTGATTAATCTTATCTATAAATTAACAATTGATTAATAAGCGGGCACTGTGGGTTACTGCAGTAATGTAATAACCCTACATTACTGCATTTTAGGCTCTAAAATGTTTTATTTTCTTATTTAAAAAAGGAATTTTTGTATAAGTGTATAAGTACTTTTTTAATGTACTTATACATTAAATATTTGTGCCCATTTGGGACATGAATAATCTGAATCTAATGTAAATCTGATTTGATTAATCATCAAAATAATTGATTAATCAATTACAAACGTAATCTTTAATTGCAGCCCCATAGCAGATATTTATTAATATATATATATATATATATATATATAATT
>CAEGAG010271930.1:0-10307 GCA_903067065.1 Brachyrhaphis terrabensis
AAAAAAAAAAAATAATAAAAAAAAAAAAAAAAAAAAAAAAAAAAAAAAAAAAGTTTTTTTTTTTTTGTTTGGTTTGGGTGTGGGGGGGGGGGGGGGGGGGGGGGGGGGGGGGGGGGGAGTCTGTAATCAGTGACAATATGCCACATTGTGGTTTGATGGGGGAATTTTAACGCAGGCACGCATGAATTACAAGCTGAAGAGAAACCCAGGAGTAAATGTCGACAATGAACTGCAAACCACCACCTCGGTTTCTTACACTGCCACAAAAGAAGCCAGTGAGGAAGTGAGTCAATGTCCATCATAATTCATGCAAAGTAAGGGCTGGGTCTTCAGTAAGATGTCCTTGCAAAGCACCAGGCCTAACAATATGCTACGTCACCTCAGTGATTTCATATTCCTCACCAGGAAGACAGACGTCAAACTTTACCTGCACATTAAGTGCTAAAATGGACAGTACTGATACAAAACCTGCAATATTTAGTGCTAAAATCCAAATGGTTGCTGTAAGTTGTGAAAATGTCGAGGAGAAAAGAGTTTTGCGCTGGTTTTCAACTTGAAATACTTGCAACAGCAGGTTTTGATACACCAATGACGTCTCGTTTTACCATTATAAGGGTTTTTTCCCTAAACCTGTTTCTGTTTGCTTCTTTTTTCTTCTCTATGTTGCCATATTTTCTTCTTTTGAATGTTGTCGGGTTTTTTTATAGTGATCCCCTATAAATCTAAATCACTTCACAAATATAAATCACATGAAGACGAACAATAAAGCAAAACCCCCGCAGGTTGACCATGGGTTGCGTTTTCTCTACTCGTCGGCAACTTTTGAGAATCCATTTTGCACCACAAGGTGAGCTAAAGGGACAAATGGAGGTAAGCAACAGGGAGCGTGGGTGTGAGTTGGAGTTGTGTCGTTTCATTATCAGTGTGATGATGGATCATACACTAAAGCCTCCCGCCGGGACCAATTGGTCTTTTTAGTGTCGCCACCAGCTCCGTGAAGCAATAGAAGTTTTGAATCAACTCACATTTCTGCTGTTTGCTAACAACACTGAGCGACGGCACGCAGCGCACACACTTTTATTTTCGAGGCCTTTGTTGTGGGACAAGGAAGATTTCAACACCAGTTTACCACAGCAATGGTAGATGATAATAAACTGATGTCGTCACAGAAGCTAAAACGCTTGTAATAAGTAGCTTAGATGTCACCTTGATTCAACACACCTGAGTAGATCTAGAACTTAATTAGCAGGATTCAGTAGCACTAGATGATATGCTGAGGAGGAAATTCAGGGAGTTTGATTCAGTCATGTTAGAGTAAGGTCAAATCGAAAGCATGCAGGATACCAGCCCTTACAGACTGGAGTTCCTGGATAACCCCTGGTATCCAGGAACGCCTGTAGGGCTGGAAGTTCTGACAAATGGGCAATAATGAACTAATCAGACAATCTGATGGTGGACAAAAGTGGTAGACATGACACAATTGCATGACAGCAACTTTAAGTAAAAGTGGCAATGGAAGCTTAACAAGTTCTTAAAGAGGTCAGTGGGACCAGGCTAGTTTGATCCCCAAACCAGCAGAGTGAGATATCTGTGCAGAAGTATTAAAGGACAGCTAACGCTCTGGAGAACCTTTGAGCTCCCAGAACTTTGGTTTGGAAATCATGTTTGGAGAAGAACGGCCCTTGTGGAAAGGACAATGTGTGAGTGTTTATGGGTTTATACTGAAAACTCTGAACCCTAAAGCAAGTCTGGGCGAGATGTGCACTACTGTGTGAGCACGCATTTAATTAAATCCATTTGTCATCTCAGTGTTGTGTACTTCTTCCACGCAACAGTGGCATGTGAACAAACTCAAGTAAACCTTTACTTACTGTCTTATCTACAAGTTTCCTTTCATATAAGTACATGTGCATAAGTAACATCATCTCTGCTTGTGTGTGTGTGAGGTGTGTGTAACCTGTCGTGCTGTTTCCATCACAACTTACTTCATTCAGGCAGCAAAACTCCTCTATTTCCTGTGAGTGGCAGACTGCCTTGGGCTGGCAATAAACCAGTCAGAGGGAAGAGATGAGAGGAGAGGGAGGAAACAGGTGAAAGCAACTGCTAGGCCAGACAAAATACTACCTTTGTAGTTCAAAGACTATATAATGTCGCTTTCGAGAGATTCGAAATCCGTCCTAGATGTAGAAGAGATTTAATATAAAGTAGGGGAAGTGAGTGATGGGTTTGTAGCCTGCCAGATTTTTCAGTGCTGCTTTAATGGAAACTAGGCCAGGCTAAATAGAGCTATTAAAAACACACACACACACACACCCCCACACACACACACCCACAGAATGCATCCTGATCCGTCTGGGGATCCATCGCCAGATCCAGCTATCTCTGCTGTCTTATACACATATTTATGCTTTTCCTCTGAGGAAAAAAAACACGACAGTCAAACTGGGTTATTTCCCATATTTAGAGATGTCCAATAACATCACGTAACGATTATTTCCCCTAAAAACTCAGTTTTATGTTTTGTCTCTGAACTTTCCGTCGCCACCATCGACACACACGAAAACACCCAGACATGTGTATTACCACACGGTGCTTTTATAGCCCATAAAGAAACATTAGTACTGATGAAAGGAGCACATTAGAAAAAGCAGCAGAAGTTAGTCCTGTTATTTCCCCAGAGAAACTCGTTTCTCAGTAAGACCTCAGCGTTGAGCAAACCAGGTCTAAACTCAGACTTTGCCGGCTGAGATCCGAGGGGCTTCGTCTTATTAAATGTTTCGAATTACAGGAAACAAACTGATACGTCCTGAGATCGAGTTTGGATCGCTATAAATCTGCATGTCCGTATTAGAGATCACACAGGGGGGGGCTTCAGAGAGAAGTGCAGGAAGACGGGAAGCGGCAAAGTTCAGCGAGATTATTTCCTTGGAGAAAGGAGAGTTCAAGCAGCAATAATACCAGTGCACAGTAACTCAGAGGTGGTCCATTGTGACCACGGCACAAATTCCCCACAGCTAAATAACACGACTAGTGTGGAAAGCATCTCGTGTGATCACTTTTTTTTTTTTCCCCGTTTTGCAACTTCTACATGGCATTTGCCTTCAGATTGAGACGCTCTGTTGCTCTCACAGCTTCCCACTTCATCGCTTTAGCTTCAGACTGCTGGGATGGCCCAGAAACTCATGACAAACCTTAACCAGGACCTTCTTCTCTTCCAACAAGGCAACTGGGCCGCCGCCGAGCCCTCATTAGTTAAAAATACATTTAAAAAAAAAAAAATCCCTCAGAGTTCACGTGTTTACTCAAATCGAGATTTTCAGTGCTTGACCCTGAAAATCTCGATTCGAGCAAATTAGTTCAACTTCAATTAACACCATCTCAAATACTCTAAAAATAATTACCTTGCATTAATTAGTTACATTATAAAATCATTTGAAATAGCTAATAAAATAATTATCTTGTAATTGTAACCAGCTCAGTTTTTAAAGTAACCCACCCAACACCGTCCAACACTTAGGTTGAACAGTCAGTCTCTAATACATTCACCTCCTGCTCCTGCTTACAATGTTCAGAATCAGTTTGCTGAAGTGCTAAACTAACACTGTCATGCTTTGGCAAAAATGATGAACGGACATATTGTTATGAAGCAGATTTCAATGCAGGGCCAGTGAAGGATTTGAGTTGAGGAAAAAATATCGTCCTCCTGCTTCACAATCGTGGCATTGAATGTCATAAATCCCCCCCATATAGACAGCTGAAATGCAACGTCTCAGTGCAATAATTACACCAACAAAGCAATGTATATGGCCAAAAACACAATTTTGTTTTGTTTTTGTGGTGCACATGAAACGATGCCGTGATTATTAAAAACCGTCAGAAGCGACATGCAGCTGGAGATAGCACACCAAGAACATGTACAAGCTCATTCTGGATAATTAGTCCTCTTCCTTAATAGGAACAAAATGAAGTTGGAAGTGATTCAACTCTCCAGGTTCATCAGCCCGGCAGAGACAAATCTTCATTTAGCCCTCAATTAAAATACAAGTTATACCCGCTATGATTAGCAAACTTTAATGTCTGAAGTTGCAGGGCTGTTTTGCAGACGCCCAGCCTCCACGCAGTATTGACTCGACCCCCAGCTTCAGCTCAGTATGACAACAGCAAACAGCCAGCAGAGGCCACCAGGATGTTTCCTGTGCTTTGATTTCTCAGGATATTCTTGCTATCACTCCCTGACTTTCTGAGGTAGCAGGATAGAGTACATAAAGAGACTTTTCCATCTGTGAGCTACAGCGAGGTTGGCGGTCTCGTTTTGTTCCAACATATCCCTTAACAAGATAGATATTCCCAGCCCTTTTCTAAAGTTCCCTGTCACATAAAATACATTATCAACCTTTATTTATTAATATTTTTTATCAAATGGTCATTTGCCTTTTCTTCTATGATTTGTTTTAATCACTTTGGTTTGATTTGGTTTTATATTCTACTGTCTCATCAATTCCTCCTAGATTTATTTCATAATTATGCCTCAGTTTGTGTAGATCTATCACATAAAATCCCTCCAAAACACGCTATTTGTTGTTATAATACAAAAAATCCACCTTTTGCTCCCTTTGAAGCCCTCTTAAAAAAAGTCTCTACATGCATAATGATCTCCATATTAACGACAAAAACCACATCTGCAAACTTACACATCCTTTTCTAAAGAGCTACAAATTATGCAAAAAAGTTTGTCTGCCTTTTAGCATTTTTTCAAATCTCAGCTGCATTTTAGCTGTGACTAAGTGATAAACATAAATATGGATTGGTCTGATTGTTCTGTACGACCCCCCCACATCCCCTCCAACACACTCACAGTGTGTTCACTCAGCCACCAGTTTCAGCGCAGCGCGACAACAGGGAACATGACGGCTGATTGGAGCAGAGCAGAGGCCCCCATCTACTGAAGAGGCCTCTGACCCACACAGAACAACACTGCAATTAACTCAAGCACCATGACTCATCACTTGGAGGAGAAACAGAGACAATAAACATGAATGTATTCAGTAAGTAGCTGTCTTCATGTCATGTACGACGTTTTCTGGGACAGCAGTCGCGTCGTCACAAGCGGTAGATCTGTGTGTGTGACCTTGTTTGGGTTTTCTCACACACACTGAGCGTTTCATTCCAGCAGATGGAGAGTCTTGTGTGTAAGGTTTATTTATTTATTTATTCTTGTTTCAGTAAGCTTGTTTGGGGGGGATATGTTCATCAAGAAACTCATGACACATAAGTAAACAATGTAATTATTTGCACTGTGTGTTAGGATTAGCGTATTAATTAGCCCTCACAGCTACTGTAACATACATACCATTGAGTTGTCAGCGTATCTGCAATAGATGCTTCAAACAAACAATAAGGATCCAAATTTAAACCTGTACGGACGATCTGGAAAGTAGAGGCAAGAAATCAGGAGCATAATATTTATGCAGCAAACGTTTTTTTTTTAATGCTGACTAAACAAATGCGCACAAAATCAGGTTGATAAAGCAAGCAGCTGCAAGGAGCTGTGGTAATGTCTTAAAAATCAGAAGCATTGGCCCATGGATCCATTTGTTGTTGGGGAAAATGTGAATCAGGTTTCCTAAAAAAAAATATTTTACACATACAGCCCCGATTACAAGAGCTAAGCCAGCAGGTGAAGACAACATGAAAAACGTCCCGACGTGACAGTGTGAACTGGAGACAAACAAGAAGCGAAACGAAATAGGCAACAGCGTCAGGGGAACCATTTGAGTCCAGCAGTGAAACCCGACTTATGTTTCATCACTGCATTAAGAACCAACCTAAGCTAGCATCTGGAAAAATAGCTACATCCATCTAATAGCAGGTAGTTTAATCAGCATGTGTGGGCACACAAGAGTGGAGAGTCAGAAAAGACTAATGACAAAAAAAATAAAAAAACAGCAAATGCATGTTAAAGTAAAGCTTAAGTTAGATTTAAAGTTCTGGCATGGTCAAAGAAAAACAAAAAATCCCCCATCTCTTGAATATCTTAGCTGCAGGGAAGACTGATGAACATCTCTAAGGCTCTATTATTATTATTATTATTATTATTATTATTATTATTATTATTGTTGTTGTTGTTGTTGTTGTTGTTGTTGTTATTATTATTATTATTATTGGAAAAGGGTGTAACTTGTTCATGCTAATTTATAGATGTGATGCAAACAAACACATTGGGATGTGTTAGTGCTTCTGATTGGCTGAAGCCATTTTCATTAGTTTCCCAAATAAAAAACAATACAGTAGAAAAATAGCAGCTCAAATGCTTCGTAAAAGCTTTTAAAGGTAAATGTTGGTCTCACATCGGTATGACTGATATGAAAGCGAAAGCTGAGATCTTTTTGAAGTGAGGTTGAACTGAACTGCGTTACAATAATGAGGCACAACAAAAAGCTGCTCCACATGAAACATCATCAGCAAAAGCCGTGAATTTACCGTAGACTGTAAGAGAGGGCCAGGATTTCAGAGCAGAAATCCGCTTACAATTTCCATAAGAATTTAATTTGAGAAAATGATTCTGCGATTGAGATTCTGTGCCGGTGGACAGCCTTCATTCATTTAGCTTGCTATCTTTCTACTTTAACATCCATCTTTCTTCTTAGCCCAAAAATAACGGACAGGACTTGACTAACGAGGTGACAGCTTTACTTGTCTAATGAAATCCTGGGGGAGGAGGGCGTATTATTTTGTTTCAAGTCAGATGTCTGTCTGAGCGAAAGACCAGAGGATTTAGTCACGACAAATTAGACGCAGAGACACGAAGGCCGCAGTCTTTGTTGCTGAAAGAACGGCGTGCATGAATGAAATGCAGACCTGTGTTGTAAAACAATAACTAAAAAATTTGCTTCTTTATAAGTAAAACTTGTGAAAATGTCACAAATTTGAACATATTTAGTCAGGAGGTCGGTGAATTGGGTTCCAACCTCAATATAAGTTTCACTGTTAAGTACAGAATATTGATTGTTTAAGAACCAACCTAACTCATCTCCTGATGTCAAAACATTCTGGTTCTCCAGGGACAAAGTTATGAAGCTCCTCATTTTGTACATATATATTGTTGTGTAAGACAGAAGTTCACATATCACTTCAAATGTGTCGTTTAATAGTCCAGAGCTGCGTGTACCTATGAGCTGATAAAATTCAGGCATAACCAAGACCTGCATAACAAAGATTTATTCATTTTGGCCTCAGGGTCAGAATCTCTCTGGGGGATTTAAAGTTTCAGGTCCTAATCTACAAAAGACTCAAGAATGAAATAAATAAAGATGCTTTCAGACCTTGGAGTGACCTTCACAGCAGGTAGACAGCTGGGAGGTTTTTAATGACTTCCCCCAACAAACAAATCAGATTTTCAGCAAGCGTTGAATCAACAACTTAACTTGACAAAGTCGAGACGGTGGGTTTTGTCTCAAGTATAAAACTTGATGATTCAACTTTTTACAAGCAAGTTGCTGGATGACGGCTTTTTCTTGATGTTCTGGGTTGCAGTTTAATAAAATGTATGAAATTTATTCAGCCTTTTTTTCTTTCTTTCTTCCTTTCTTTTATTTTTGATAAAAGAAGGTCATGAAGCGACTTTTTTCCTTCCAGCAGAGTTTCAGAGGATTTTTGTCAAACCAAGAAAGAACTCAAAGTTTCTTCAGTTCCTTTTAAAAAAACAACAAAAAAACCGAAACAATTAAACATAAGTTCGGCAGTAAGTGAAGTGTAGAAGTAAATCAGCCTCCCATATATTACGGCCGTTATGCGTCTGGGGTTTGATTCCCCACCGAAACCTTTGCTGCATATCTTCCTCATTTCTCTCTCTTGCCATTTCCTTTCTAATCTACTGAGAAAAATTACTCTAATGCCAGAAATATCTTTACAAAATCATGTTTCCTCAATTCACCTCAAAATGTTCTAAATATTCTATAGATATTCTGGTAAAATGCAACATAAGAAACAAATTTGACAATATTTCTCATTCACACAAACTTGGTGTGTTCTAGAAAAATAGTTTTGACACTAAGAGAGCTCTTGAAAGTCAGATGCTTCTTGCAATATGGAATATTTCCTGTTGCTGGAGAAATTATCATTGTTTTCTTAGTAATGGTCAAAGCTAATAAAGGACTTAAACTGCTGCTTTTCTAAATTCCTGCTAAGGTCCGCACTGCTGCAGTGCTAAAGCTAGCTTTTGGATAAACAGGAATTATGATTTTTCTGGATCACATGGAAAGGAAGTGATCAGTCCACAAGAACGCAGGGAGAGTTTGGAGCCAATCTTCAGGCAGCACATTCACCAAAACCTGGACTGGCAGCAAAAACCCATCGTACAAACCTGTCTTCATTTTGTACTAATGTCACATGCAAGTACTGTGTTTGGAAGAAGAGAAATGCAGAATTGTGGCATTGTGCGGAAACATGAATGTGAACAAACGGCATAATTGAAGATTTCAAGAAAGTCAGGATTAGGTCAAACACTATTTCCAACCCGAATGAAGAAATTTATTCTGAAAAAAATGCAAAAATTGTGATAATCTGAACACTGAATTACCAGAAGAACTGCAGGACGTTCTGAATTAATAATGATCATGGATCTGGGTGTTCGATCAGTTCCTATTTGTCTGTTTCAGTGTTAAATACCTTCGGTGTGACCAACAAGATCACACACACCTTCTCCGTTTCCATTGTTTCGCCGCTGCAAAAATGAAAGTTACACTAAAAGCTTCTCTGAATGACTTTTTGACCATCCCCACAATAGCTCTATCAGAAAGCCTGTGGAGATTATTGCTAGGTACATGCAAACAAAGCTGCGGATTGAAATTTGGCCTTTTTATGGAGCTATGAAGCCTGTCGTACCTGAACAATGCCTTCCACTCTTAAAAGCAAGAGCGATTTTGCTTTGAGCTGCACGATGAATCGCTTCAATTGCAGTCTATTGTAGTTCACACTAAATGGAGCCTTTTAGCTTGACTCCACTTGAGTCCTCTGATTGTGTCAATAAACTCATTCTTTGTGTTGTTCTCTGTAACCCAGGTGAGTCAGGCGTAGCCATCACTATCAAAGCTGCCACAGCTGAAACTATCTGTCTTCGTGTTGGTGCGTGTCCGCGGTGTGTGTGCACGTTTGCGTGTGCAGTGGCGTCAGTGCTGCCAGTTTCTGCGCCATCCACAGGCTCCTCCCACAGGTACAGGCTCCACCCACTTCCTCTGAGTCTGTATAAAGTGTAGCATCCCCTCCCTCTCTCCCATATTCTCTCAGCCTGAGCACTGGAGCAAAACTCTGCCTCTTCAGATCCTCGTCTCCTGGTTTGCCAACAACTGGAGGTAAGAAATACACATCATTTTTTGTCATTCAACTTTGTGTATTTTGCAAAAAAGATAAGTACTTAAAGTTCCAAACCCCTTAAATGGTGTAGCATTTTTAAAAGAGGGCTAGAGTTATTTTTGCTTCTCTCCTCCCCCCAATTTTTGATGTTTTCATTAAATGACTATATGAAGACCTCAACGTGGTAGATCATAAATGATCATAAATATCTGAATCACATTAAGTGAGGAGGAGTATTAATAGTCAGTTGTTTATTGCTAAAAATAATGGTAAATATAAATTTTCCACTTTTTCATATGAAACATAATTTCGAAAGTTTGTTAACGGTCAAATATATCGTACTTCTTGAATTTTTTTGAATTTCAGTGGAGAAAAGTTTGCTTTTAGCTTGAATTTTTATTTATTGTATTTATTTTTTTTGCATTTCACTGGTGATATAATAAATGCTAGGGCACATAAACAAAAATAAAACCCAGAGCTTTTCTATAAAAGCTAAGCAAATTGTAAAATGTGCGATGCAGAGTTGTGGGAAAGGTTCTCACACACAGCAGCACATCATTATCAGCCCGATGAATAATGAATGAAAGACGACCAGCTGCAATCAGGAATTATATTAGCATCGAAAGAATGACTATTTACAGCACCACTGTGCCACTTTCTATAAAATTATTGAAATAGACATTTGTTTTCTGTGCCAGTGATGAAATTACAGATCAATTCTTGATGTAATTGAGATTAAAACTAGAGCTGCACGTCTCATCTGAGCAACTCCTGGTGTTAGGAGATTATTTGAAATAATCTGTGAATAACCAGGGAATGGCTGCAAAACCCTCCATCACCTTACCCAGAATATTTTACAAAGAACCTAAAGCTGGAAACGTCTGCAGAGCTCTGAGCTGTAGTAGCAGCTCAGACGCAAACAGAGACGGTGGGATTTTCCAATTACTGCAGATTGA
>CAEGAG010271941.1:0-46833 GCA_903067065.1 Brachyrhaphis terrabensis
TGCCCATCACTGACACATTCAAAATGTAAAATTGTCACATTAAAATAAATTTTACATCACTGCAAGTTCTAAATGATATTTTGCAGCAACACAACCAGGAGCCCATAAAGAATTTTTCAGGAACTGTATCTAAAAATCAATATGCATAACTCAGTGACATTGTTGGCTGAATCCTCAGACTGCGTAGGAACACAGAGCGATATACACAACATTCAAAAACACACAAGGATTTAAATACACTTCCTAACATGTGGAGCACAGCGTGAGAAGCCTCCATCGCCTCTATAAGCGAAGATTTATAAGACATCTCTGACAAGTGACAGCATGTTCACCCCCAATTATCCTACCTCACGTTTCCCCTCTCCCATTCCTGATTAATAAGCCCCACTTCTTCTCCATGCAAGCCACAAAACACATGCACATGTTAAATCCAGCTCCTTCCCACAGTGTAAAGGTCTAAACACAGCTGTCTGTCTCCTGTCTAAATGGATGTGGAGATAAGTGATGGAGGAAGGTGAGCCAAGGTCACTGCCTCACCTTTGACCCCAGAGAGACGGATGATTGATCCAATCCTCTGAAGTTCATAAACATTCTGCTCACGCAAACTCCCTTAATCGTAATGTGACACCACAGAAGGCTGAGCTTTGCTGCAATAACCAAATCGTCTTATCAAAATTGTCATCGTTCAATTTTTCATCGTAAAGGTCAGATAAAATGCGCATTGTGCACAGTTTTCCCGGAGTTTATTCCCTTGCTGTTTTGAAGCCGTTTCCCTGCCAATGCAAGCCCTCCCTCTCTTGCACATAGATATACATCAAAAAGACAAATAAGCCTGTCAGTTGTGTCTCTACGCATCTCAACGTCTGCATATGCATGCAGGAATTGTCAACACTGCACAGTGAGATCAAGCTGGCAATCTGTCACAACGCAGGGGATACAGTTGAGGATTCCAAGTGACTGATGACACATGGAGACATTAACCCCCTCTGATGTGGTGGTGGGCTCTAATAGAAATGACGGGACATGACATGAATATATTTTGACCTCTAGATTCCTAATCATGCAGATTTTGTTAGTGCTAACTGAGCTTTAGCATAGAAAAAGTGATTTGAAAATATTACAATACAAAAAATAATTAAAACTCAATATCTATGTAATTTTAAATATTGCAGAAGACCCGTTTTTGAAAGCAGTACTTTGCAATACTGTACTACGACATTTAAAGAATAAATAGCAATTTTTGTATTATTTAATGCTTAAATATAAAATTAATTCTGTTCAACAGGTAATAGAAATACTGCTTTCTTAAGAAAGTAAACAATGATATGGAAATGTATTAAATAAGCTCTTCTTAATTTATGTTTCCATATATTTTGCTTCCTTTTTGTCATTGGTGATCAAAATAGAGTCAGTGGGTTAGGTTGCAGGTTCTAACAAGTTTCCGGCCAACTTTCCTTAAATTCTGGATTCATTTTGCTTGTAAATGTTGAAATGTGCAGTAAGTAAAACATGTTTTTTTGTTTGTTTTTTTTACTTTTTTTTATGTAAGATACTTTTCATTTATTGCTGAACAAACAAGTGATGTTCATTTTGGCCATTTCACACCTTTGTAAATTTGGGCATGAAATATTAGTAACAAGTAGCTAATATTTAAATAGATAACTTCAGGTTTTCAGGCATGATTATACCCTCCCTGTTTAATATACTAGACAGCATCAGGGGGTCCGGGGGGGCGTTTTTGTGTTGGCCACAGAGAATAAGTTGAGCTCTGGTGAGCCACCCAGGTGGGATAGTAACGTGCCGTCCCTACCTTGGTCCTTCCAACTTCCGGCCGTAGCAGTGGGCTGCTGCCTGCCTGCCTTGTTGGAGGGCTCTCTCCTACTTGGTGCAACGCGGTCTTTGCCTCATGTTGTGGCTCTTTAAGCAGGGGGCAGCTGCTCCTGTGCTTCCCTGACAACCTACCTCTATGCAGGACATAGGGCTGCCCTGGAATGGCGTCTTTTGACTGTCTACCTGGAGCGGCTGACGTATTCCAGAGCCGAGTCTGCATGTCCTTTGCTGCTCTTGGGTGTTGCCAGCTTTCTACTGTTTTCAACACTAACAACTGTGCACCTCCATGTGACAAACTAGCTCATTTACATTAACCCACCCCAAGCACACCAAGGCAAGGCAGTGACAAGTAAATAATCTGAATTTTTGAAGGTCATACAAACACGGGTTACTATTACAGCAATTTGGCCTTCCTCCTTTGATGTTGGATACAGTCTAGATTTAAAAAGCCAATCATACAATTAGTTTTCTATATTGAGATATTCTTTTAGTAAAGCAAAATTGTCCAGGCACATGTAAGCAACCAGCTTGTCTAAATGCCAAGATGGGTCATGACCCTGTCCTGGGTTTATCACTGTTGACTACAAGAGCTACAGTTTTAGAGGTCGGACCTATTTATCTAACCATCATAATGTGGTCCCTGTCATACGAGAGAGGAATCAGAGTGGTTATAAGGTGATGGACATATGAAAGGTAATTTGGTGGTTTGAGCTGCTTGTGTTAGCAAATATTTTAAGAGCAGCTTAACTTTGTAATTCAGCAAGTATGATCCTTTGTGTCTGCACTGCAGTGGTTTGAGGATGAAAAAAATTCCACCCAAAACCAAAACAGCATATTTAGTCTAAGTTAACAAACTTGTTGCTTATTAGGCTTCACATTGATAAAAAAAAAAAAAAAAAAGACAGCACACTCTCCGGCCTCTTTATTAAGTACATCTTGCTAGCGCCTGGTTTGATCCTGTTTCCCATTCAAAACCCTAATTTGCCTTTAATTACCCTAATTCTTTATGGTATGCATTCAACAAGTTGTTCTAAACATTCCTCAGAGATTTCGTTCTACAGGGACAAACCAGCATTAAATAGTTGCTGCAGATTAGTTGGCTGAACATCCGTGATGCATATACACCAAATACATACATTCCAAAGGTGCATATTTGTACAGAGATCTGGGGCATGTGGGGGCCATTGGCGTACAGTAAAGACATTGTCATGATCAGAAATCCAGCTTGAGATGATTTGAGCTTTGAAATACTGGAAATAGTCAGAAGATGGGAACAGTTTGGTCATAACAGGATGGACATGGTCATCAACAATACTCATGTAGGCTGTGGCATTTCAGCAATACTCAATTAGTACTAAGACACCAGAAGTGTGCCAAAAAAATATCTTCCACACTGATGCAGCACCCCCACATGCCTATATAAATGATACAAAGCAAGCTGAAACGCCCATCTTGATGGCATAGCTGAAATGGAAACTTGTTGGAGTGGGCAATCTGGTATATTCTAATTTTGGTGGGTGTGTCCAGTAGCACCAGTTTCCTTTTTCTAAGCCAAGAGGTTACGTTACCTGGTTTGGTCTTCAGCTTCTGTAGGTTTAGTGTAGTGTAGTGTTTATTGCAACAAGTGATTATTGAACCTGCTGCTGTCTTTCATCTGAAATAAGTCTGCCCATTCTACTCTGGCAACAAAAAGAGGCAATTTCATCTGCACAACAACAACAACTCACTGGAAATTCTCTGAACAAGAGAAATGGTTTGGTGAAGAGAGAAAAAAAAAGCATACTGTGTCAGCAGCTTCTGAAACTGCCTGCCTGGCAACAATAACCATTCTACATTCAAAGTCACTTTTATAACATTTTTCCCTAATTTGGCAGCTTCAATTGAACTTGAACAAGTCATCTCCACAACATATGGGTTCCACATAATTGGCTGAGTCGCCATGTGTGCTAAAAGCACAAACATGCCAAATGACCAAAGTGGATGGTGTGTGCAGTTTAAGTAAACAACTCTACAATTCTAGTATGTCAGATCTGAGCCCTACTGACTTCAACTTAAATGTAGAAGTTAATAAAAAATGATTCAATGCAGATCAAATTCACCATTCTCTTAAAGTGAAAATGAAAATAGAGTACGATTTAGTCAGATAAAAAAAAAAAAAAAATGTATCATTTAACATAGAATTAAATGAGTATTAGAAAAGTGGAAAAATTGACCCCCCCAGAGGAAGATCTGCCCAGGTTCTCATAAAACCTTGAGCCGGCTCTGAGTGCCGCACTGATTTGTGAGCGGCGCTGGATTTCAGCACCGCGGACAGCGCGCTCCCTCCTTCCAACGCGGCGTAGAGGAAAGGAGGGGGGTGAGAGGAAGGAGACGAGTGGATGTAGTGTTGACGGTAGTGGGGGTTTCCCTGGCAGATTTTAGTAGAGGGTCTTGCACAGTGATTCCTACCACCTCCGCCTCCTCCTTTTGCGGATTTACATATGGAGGGAATAGCCTACCGCATCCGTGTATGTGTGGAGGAGCGGAGGATGGTGGTGGTGGTGGTGGGGGTCCGTGCGTGGCTTTCATGCAATATTGATCGACCCTGCCTCATACAGGATGGACAGAGAGGAAAGAAGCCGAGAGGTTTGGAGAAGGGGAGGGAGAGGAGCGTATTTCTTTGGACAGCATTTATCATGTATCCACCCAAGCAGCACCATCACCTCCACCAAATCCCTCCCTCCTTACATTCCCCGCAAAATCCGTTTGATTTACTCGCCGATCATGACCGCAACCGCTGGATTCGCCTGATTGACGCTCAGGAGCATGACAAAGCAACACACACGAATGCACACACACGCGCAGATGTAAAGAATGGGAGACATGAAGGCCGGCGGCGACCACCTCCAACACCATCCGCATAACGCTGCCAACATCGGAGACACGCCGTAAACTCCTTGAATTAAATAAGCATGCCAGGATTTACTGGCGTGCGGAACCTCATCAAGCCAAAGTTCTCCTTATTCACACAACATATGCAACATCCGATGTCTGTATGCAATTTTTATTTTTATTTTTTGAAAAGATTTTCCTCCAAACATCACGTCCTGCTATTTAAAAAAAAAAAAGAAAAAAAGAAAAGGCCAAGGATGCGCTCATCATTTACCTAACGCGACTGTCGTGAGCAACACTTAAAAAAAAAAAAAAAAAAAAATCGCTGTGGTCAGTTCAATGTCAATAACACAAATTCGAGCATCTTTATCAGTGATCCAACAACAAACCGTGAGCTGTAATATTTTTCCAAGCTCTGACAAGCTGATAGAGACATGAATTATTCAGTACACATAAACTGTGCGCCTTTTCCCCAAGCAGAGGGGGTGGAGGAGGGTGGGGGGAAGCACGGCTGGAAAAGACATTTACAGTGCAAAACGCACGTCTACCGATTTAAATGCATGGATGTCATGTATGCAGGAAATACGAGAGGGAAGGGAAACAATCCAGACTGTAAGCCTGCGTCGCCTCCAAGAGGATACACACAAAAAAAAAAAAAAAAAAACCCAGCGAGAGACGGAGACGCCGCGCAAAGTAGGGAGAGAAAAAAAAAAAAAAATCAGCAGACATCTGTAAAGATCAAGACAGACAGCCGGCGTAAAATCAACCCAACGAAAGATGAGAGCGATGTGAAGGAACAGATTGGCGGCTGTGCCGGTTACCTGTCAGGACTCCGACCCGGATTTGGTGGTCGTGGTTCGTTAAAATCATCCCGTCTGACGCCATGTTCAGCAGCGCTGTCGCCCGCACCGAGATCTCACGGCAGGGCCCAGAGCCGATCTCATCGAACTCGGAAGAGTCAAGGGGAGGGGAGGATGAGGAGGGAGAGGAGGAAGAGGAAGAGAGAGGGCTGGAATACAGCAAAAAAAAAAAGAAAAAAAGAAAAAAATCAGCCAGACGCGATGAGTAGAGCGCCGAGTGATCATTGGGACGCCAACAGAGAAGCAGGGCTGGATGCTGGGGAGGTTTAGAACCGCACGCTTCACTCAGCTGGCCGACTGCCATCATAGTAGTCTGTAGTTTTGATTAATTCTCATACCGACCACTCTTGCTTAAATTATTCCAGATTTTGTCACAGAACAATGTATTTTATTGGAATTTTATATAATACATGTGGTGCATAATTTCGAAGTAGCAAACATGTTTTGAAATTTACTCTCATATCTGTAAATAACCATTTTCCTTCAGAAGTGATCCAATATTTAGATATTGTCCACCTGTGCGCAATTGCATCTCTGTGTGAAGGCAGCTGTTTGAAGCCCTCAGAGGCTTGCAGAAGGATATTAGAAAATAATCAGCATCACAACGACCTAGTAAGACAGCGGACAGGTCAGGGAAGAAGCCATGGAACATTTTAAAGCACTATGAGCCACTGTTCAGTCCTACAACTTAAAATGAGCAATGTATGGAACTACAAACCTACCAAGACATGGCTGTCAACAAAGCAATCAAAATGCAATTCTACATTAGCTTCAGAGATCCACAGTTCTGCGCTCCATCTACATAACCAGTAATATTTACTGTACAAATACTATAGAGTTCTCCCTTTTATAGAAGAGTGGGAAGAAATCAGCCTGTTGTGGAAAGAAAGTTATAAAAATCAAGTTTTGAAGTTTGTTACAAACCAGGAGGGTGACAAAGCATGTGGAGGAAGATCATCTGGTCACATAAACACAACTGAACATTTTGCATACATATCAAACATTTCATGCGGTAGTAAAACCCACATTGCACATTACCCAGAACAAACTAACCATCTTATTGTAAAATTATGAATGTAGAATCATGCTGTAGAAAAAGAAAAAGATTTATTCTATAGGGTCCCTAACATTTTATTCGTAACCCAATGACACAGACACAACCTCCTCACTCAATTGCTTTCTCCTCAACAACCATTTTCTCCATTTTAAAACAAATGAACAGCTCTTTTTTTTTTTCAATGCAGAAGCATTACTTCAGTCTGACCCGTAAAAAGGCAAGTTTGCATCCCTGGGCTAAACAAGCATCAAGGTGCTATTTATAGACTCCCTGCATGCTTCCATGGTGTATAATTTCTCTTGTTTATTTTCATGGAGAAAGGGTCCATCCTCCAGCATCTGCTGGGAATCAATCAGTATGCATAATTCATTAAGCGAGGCATGCAGGCTCTGATGGAAACAGAGGAATAATGTTCAGAAATGAAAGAACTACAAAAAAGATCACCTCGGTAACGTAGTTATGTTTGCGTCTTGTGACATGACGGCGAGAAATGGCACATTTTCTACCCTCTATACACAAATAAGACACATTTTTCAAAAATATATATCCTTCCCAAAGACACAAAAGAGAGAATCCAGGCTTTTATAAAGACTTAATTTCAAATAACTTCTTTTTTTTTCTTGCTACACATGGTTTAATAGTTAACATGCTTATGCTTATATAAATGTACATGTTTCTGTTACAAACAAAATATGTATATGTTCAAAGATTAGCCAGGAACTTATTTTAAATATGGGGTTTTACAGGATTAAATAGTTTTAAAAAATCTAAAATATTACATTAATTACAACCTCGTGTTCCAATTTCAAACAGTAATCCGTTTTCACAAGGGCAAATTGTGTTAATGCATTGCTTGACACTTGCCTGGGACCGTCAGAGATAACTTAAAGGAATTAATGACTAACTTATGGGAAAATGTTCCACATATTACAGCTGCACTTACTTGAAGAAAATTGCTCTATCATATCTTAGACCCTGAGGTGGAACAAACATGATTTTTGCCTCTGAGGTACTTTGATTTTATTTAGACAAATTAGTTTTCTCGCCCTATAACAATGTTGTGTTTGGAAGTTTATGAATAATATGAATATTATTGTGTTACAATGAAAAAAGAAAAAAAAAAAAAAAAAGAGAGATTTTCCCACTAGTGCTAATAAAGTAAATAAAGCATATTGTAGTGACAGTTTTCCAAATGTTCTTGCATTCAGACCAAAAATGTAAAAAGATTTTGTATAATTGGCTAATATAAAGTAGTTAATTTTACAGTGGGTTTATTTGCAAACCTTCCAATCTAAAAACTGGATCATGCATCCTTATTGAACCCTCTCTACTCCGATACCTTTCAATACAATCCAGTGTAACAAACTGCCTTGAAAAGTCACTGAATTAGCAGCAATACTTCAAGCTTTGAACATCTTATATGGCTTGTTCTCTGGTGGAGCTACAGGGATTCACAGCTCAGGTAGAAAAACTCACTTTGAAACACAATGGTGGTAGCATCATGCTGTGGGGATGTGTTTTTTTTCAGGTTTAGGGAAGCTGGTCTGGGTTGTTAGAGCTAAATCCCAATACAGCTCCAATAAACTTAGATTGAAGTGTGTGTCTGTAACATGATAAAATGGGAACATTTAGTCTCACTCAACACTATTAGGCTGTTATTATAAAACTTTTATGCGAGTTTGTACACTAGATGTGCAGACCTAAATAATCCTTTTTTGAAGGGATGCACCACAATAGTTGAAACAACTACATTAAGTGTATTAAAAAACCTATTTACGTTGCTGATCTTTCATCTTGATTTTAAAAATCTGTCATCTTGTCCATAGCAAAAGACAAACATTAAACAAAAAAACATTCTAATACAGAGAATTAGGATTCTCGGAGGAATTGTTTTTGATATTTACCTCTGCAGAGCCAATGCAGGTGCAGATCCTTCTTCAGGCAGTCACAAACAAACATGAAGGCCACTTCATGGTTCAGAGGCTTCAATCAAAACTGGAAAATCCCCAGTTGGTGTCAAGCTTGAGAGCAGAGAAGAGAAAGCAAGATGTGTAGGAGGAGACAGGAAGCCACTGGGCTGCAGACACCAGGAAAACCATGTGGAGCCTTGAAGACCATGTTTATGTTGCGTGAGAATAAATCTGCTTGTGCATGCCAGTAGTTTGTAAAGATGATGTAATCGCTTAATCGTCAGTAGAGCTACACACTGATCTCAGATGGGTTGATAATGTAGCCAGGGACTATCAGTCATAAGACCCCACCACTGTATCCATGCCAGTGTTAAGGAGAGCCTCAGCAGAAAGAAGAAGTTGTTAACGTAAACGGTCCTGTAGTTCATGGTGAGCTCAGACAGGGAAGTCCCTTACTGCCAGATGAAGGAAGCGGGGCGAGTGGTGCTGGTTGGGTTCATATTATGCAACATCAGATCTGCTTATGCTACACTTTCAGGCAGGTGAGCAGTCTGGCATGAGAACAGTGGGTTTCTGTTTTTTTCTTTTCTTTACACATGCAGTCCTTTGCAAAATTATTTATATCCCATGAATTTTTCCACACTTTTTTCCAAGTTACAGCCACAAACCTCAGTGCATTTTATAAGGAATTTTCTGTGACTGATAAACACAAAAAGCACATAATTGAGAAAGATAATACAATAGCTTTACTTTTTTTTTTTTTTTATGAATAAAGTTCTGAAAAGAGAGTCTATAAATAGAGTCTGCCTTTCTGCAATTTGACCATTGCATAAATACAGCTGTTGTGGGGAAGATATTAAAAAAAGTTACACTTTTGTTCTATTCATCTAAGACATTGGCATAGATGTCTGGAAAGCAATTGTTGAAGATTGTACTCAAGTCAGATGTGATTAAAAAGTCAACGTTTTGCCCAAATTCAGAGCATAAAGTGAAGCAGGTCATTTAAACTGGACTTACCCTGAACACCATCCCCACTGTGAAGCACGGCGGTGGCAGAATCATCCTCATAACACTAAACAGCCAGAAATCTGTGGTAGGACTTGAGCTTCGCTACTTGAACATCGCAAAGAATAATGGGCAAAAAACCCATCTGCCTTTAGATAAATAATGTTTGACACGTACCTTGAAAGATGGTGAGTGAATGTTTGGGCATGAATACAGTTGCACACCATCCTTGTTGAAAGGACGGTGTGGGAAAGCAAAGTGATTTTTTTTCCCTTTTCCGCTTCACAGTTATGTGCTGCCTCATGTTGGTCTATTACATTATAATATTCTATAACATTCAGTGACGTTTGTAGTTAGAACCTGATAAAAATGCAAAGACGTTGTAGGTGTATGTACTTTTGCAAGGTGATGTATGCAATATGCCATATTTTCAGATACCGTGTTATTGCTTATGCTATTGAAGATGATTTTTGAAATGGCCAAAAATAAAGTGTTTAAATAAATCTTGATGTAAACAATTAAAATACCTAAACATGCAGCCACTTGACCCTAAAACTTTTCAATACTGATCCAGAGTCTGCTCCAGCTGCTCAACTGAAAAGTTTGAAATTGTTTAACGCATGATAAAACATTCAGCTTTTAATTTTAAAGAGTTCCGCAAAGTTAAACACATTTTACGATACCTGATCGCCTCATGCAGAAGACATCTTGCTGAACAACAAATTGCACTTAATGTGTGTCTGATTGGCCTACAGCATATTAGTTCTGTAAAAGGGAGTTGAGGCGTTTCTGTCATTTACAAGGTAGAGGGTAATTTTTTTGGCTCATGCCGTTATTCCTGTATCCAGTCAGAGCCAGTCTTGGAAACGCGCCCTGCAGTGGTTACTGAAATATCTCCCAAAGAAAAACACCAAGATAGTCAAACTTACCTTCGGGCTTGTTCAGTGTTATCCCTTGATGTTTTTTTTTTCTAGAATACCTGTCTAAATCTGGCCCCAGCTGAAGAGGTAATGTCAGCCAGGAAGACAGAAAAAACAATTATCCATCTGTGAATGAGCTGCACATAGTTAATTAAGGACTACTGGAGACAACGTCCTTTCTTTAGAGGCAGTAATTTGGCAACAACATGACATGGAGGTTGGTGCGGGTCTAAGGCATGCTGGAGCACACATACACTCATCTGAAGAAACAGATAGATGGAGGAAGAAGGAGAAGTAGAGGGGAAAAAAGAGAGCATATGAGAATTAGGCAGCTTTCTTATGAGTGCAAGATCTCCGCCGACTCCCGCCACCACCACAGCAGCGTTGAACACTGCCCCGAGGGGCTTTGGAATCAAACCCATTACGTCTGATACCGGATTTCTTACCGCTCAGAATTAATGCAATGTGGACTTGCTTTCGCTAAAGCTGGCCAGTGTCGCATAGTATCGGCATGCACAGAGCTGGACCACAGGGGAAAAAAGAAAAAGAGGACAGGGGAGGAGACTGAAGGCCTACGATGCGAAGAGGGATACCGACGGGGGGAGGCTTGCTGCAGCTGAAAGGGCTATTTCATATTTCAAATTGTATCGATTTGAAACAAGGGCTGGCTGTCTTTATTAACTCTCAGGATATATGGCATTGTGCAAACAAGACAGGGGGACTGTACGTTTACACATGCTCCCTATAGTCCATTTGCATAATTAAAAGACTGGCATTTGAAAAGCAGAATGTCCTCATAAACAACCTCGGACACTACCCTAACTGAGGTCATTTTTTAAGCTGTGTAATTGGCTCCTAATGCAGAGGAGACAAACATAGAAACCTTCTACCCAAAAAAAATACAAGAGAGAAAAAATAGAAAAAAGGGTTTTCTTTAATTTGTGCTTTTACCAACTTACTTTTATGTGAATGATTTAAGGAAACCAAACTGTGGCACACAGAGTGAAATACAGTGGTAGTAACATATCTGTGTTTGTTAGAAGCCATAAAAAAAAGCTGACTTTGCACATTTTATTTGTGCTGTAGACCCCTAAACACATGATCGGCATCCCTAGGCTCCCTCACAATCACATAATCAATAAAATCAATCTTTTTCTCTCTGGTTGTTTTTACTTTTGCTACAAGGTTTACTTCAGATTCAGTATTCTGAGTGAGTGTATGCTACCTGAGAAAAGGTTTTCTTATAGACTGCTTATAAAGATCAGATTTTATGTATTTACAAGCTTCTCCAATTTCAGTTGTAAATAAATTGATATTAGACTCAGGCCTACATCTGAACAGCTTTCTTTTCGCATGTCAAATCAGAGTTAAACTATCTAAATTGCGCTTTTTTTCCTTCAGTTGTAATCTGACCTATGGGGAATGCATTTTATACATCTAGAAACCATGGATCCAACATTTTTCAACCTGTCCACCTTATATTATTCAACTTTTCTCTATGTACTTTCTTGTTCATTACCAGATAAATCAAGATTGATGATAAGCTGAAGCCATTGTTCTGTGAAATGTATTAAAGAAGTTCAGGTTTTGTTGAAATAAGAAATGTCCGTTTCCATATAACCGGTAATAAGTCACTAAAATAAATTAATGGCACAAAATTTCAAACGTAATTAAAGGTTGAGCACAAGAGAACCATATCCTCCAGGAGTGGACATGCACTGTTGATTCACAACACTTGTGGCTGTCTCTAATCATCAGCTCTGATATGCAAGTCAGGTAGTGTGAACTGAATTACAGAGAGGGAGGGGAAAAAAACACGCCTCTGGCATCTGTCCCTCCAAGCCGTTCCCTGGAAAGAATTTAATTCTGGGATTTGCTCGATGCCGCGCAGCCTTTGGGATGTAATCTCACATCCACACACCTATTAACCTCTACTGGCAGAGAAGTTGGAATGACTTTCAAGCTCCAGTGGGTCCAGTGCAGGATAATGACTATGGTGAGTGCAGGTAATGTGGTTAGCGAGCTGTTGGGGCCAAGCTGTCAGCTCCATGGCGGAGTTGGAGGTGGGCGGGTGGGCGTTTTGGAGGGGGGAGGTAAGAAACTAGAAGGAGGCAGAGGAAGAGTGAAGCTGGACCTGACAAGGCCTGCGAGCGGATGCAGAAGCCAGGAATCAGCAGCATGACTTGAGTGGATTGGACACCTTCCTGCAGAGAGCTCCTCCCCTGAAGCTCCGACACAAAACATGCAAACATGTTGCAGCCAGTTGGAACGCCCATGTCTACACAATTCTGCCCTTTACTCCGCCTTATTAATATAATTTCCAGCCTCTCCGCCTCATCTTGCGAGTAAAATTGCTGCGAGGACGGGAAAAGAGTCATGGCAGCTAGATCTACATTTCTTCTTGGTGGTCACTGAGGCCTTTGGTGGACCTCTGAGCATCATCCATGCGTCCTGGCACTTTACTGCAGCTGTATAACCACACAATCAATCTGACAGCCTGTCAATCAACTAGCCAAGCAGTCATCCTGACAGTTGGGGCAGAAGCCTCACAGTTTGCCCCCCTCTAGCCTGGGTAGTTCCCCGCTCCCATCGGCAGCTCCTAAAATCGCACTCAGGGTACTTTATTTGATTTTTTTTTTTTTTTAAGTTTGTTTTGCATGAAGACCCTTTGCTGTCACCCCAGGTGACCACTGCATGGTCTCCTATTTCACTGCAGGAGCCCTGACTCACATTCAGGCCAGTCAGAAAAAATGAGCCAGTCATGTGGAAAAGATCCAATGTAGTGAGGGAAGGCACGCAACCTTTTATAAACACTTTCCAAAGTAAGTGATAAAGAAAGGAAAATGAGTGAAAGGAATAATATACAGTCTGTGGCTAGTTGTGAATTAATGGCTAGTTTTTGAGACTAGCCATTAATTCACAAGTTAAGATGAACAAGTAGGGAATATTTAACCAAGTAGAGCTTAAACAGTTTTTTTGTTTTCTGCCAAGACCAACAGATACACGTAAATAATTTAATGTACCAAAAATGAAACTTGCATTTCCCTGGGGGAGTTACTTGTGTGCGTGTGTTATGTTTTTTATATCAATGTTTCCACCAAAACACAGTTCAGGCTTTTGTTGGTGCATTTGAACTGGGTTTTCTGAAAGATTACACAATATAGAACTGCACTGGTTGCTAAAAATAAGTATTTGGTATGAAAGAATGAATACATTTAGAATTTTGTAAATGCAAAAACATATACAACCTCAAATAAATACAAATAAATATAGATGTCCCTCGTCAAGTTACAATTCAATCACTATTTGATTTTCTAGTATCTGCTTTAAACATGTTGCACACATTTTCAATAAAGTTAAAGTGGTGGTCATTCTACAAGCATAATCTACTGAAAAGCTAGTTTTGGCACATGTCTGGGATCATTGTCTGATTGGAAAAAAACCTTATGGTATCTATGTTTCAACTGTTGAACTGAGATGAAGCTTAAATAATTTGTTTTCATTTCTTCCATTTTGTGCACAAAAAGGTCAACTGTACAGAATGATGAAACTATTTCAGTTGTCAGTGTTTTTAGATTTAAAAGTCTCACCTCGTCTCTTCCAAACATTGTTAATTTTGCTGTGGCTTAACGGTTAGCCTGTGTATCTCTGTGAAACTTTTCATTTAACTCAAAAATAATAATGAGGGTCAGATAGATGAAACTGGGACAAGTGTGTCACAGTTACACAATAATCACAAGGACACATTAAAACTGGTTTTTGGAATACTACTAACACCTGGATCTCAACCCCACTGAAAGTTTGTTTACTATGCTTAAAAGTCAGGTCAGTACCAGGAAAGCAACAAAGTTTAATCTTAACATCAAGTAAAAAGGTTTTGACAAAGAGGTAAGTTGCTGCTTCAGAAGCAACATTAAGCTTTACAAAAGTTATTTGTCTTGAGCTCAAGTGACAGAAACAACCGAAGGAAGTATGATTTCAAAAGTAAAATTGTGTGGACTACTTTAAAACAGATTATGGAATAGTTTGGATGAGGATTCAAAAAAAATGTCCTACTTTAAACCAATTTTTTTTTTAAAAAGTCATACACTTTTGAGTTAACAATGAGGAGAAAGATATATTATTTGTAACTTATATTCTCAATTTTACATATGCGGCAATGAAAACAGAAAAAATAATTTTGCAATTATTGAGAAACGGGCAGGTCTTTATAAGGTTTTTCTGCTCCTGTACACTCATGTAGATGTATTGTTAGAAGATAATATTTTTGGTGAAGTGAATAAACCTATTGATTGATTGATTGATTGAAGCTTCGATGCCCTTGGAGATTTGCAACCTCAACTCTAATGAAATGTTGCTGACTATATTTAAAAGATTCTATTTAAAATGAAGGCTGCGATTTCTACCAAGCGGTCAAAAACAGACACAAGTAGGCCAGAATCTGGGTAGAAAAAATGTGCAGCTGTAGTGTCACTTAAGTGACATGAAGCCAACTTCATTATTTGCTAGGGAGAAAGTACAGACTTAAAGCTGCATGTATAATTTTGATTATCATGTTAAAAAATTCCAATTAAATGCATGCGCACCCATTTGTTGGCTCAAATATAATAAAATGGGAAAAATGATATTCCTAAACTGTCTGTGATAAGTGCATGAAAATCTTTGCAGAAAGGAATTACAGATTGAAGGTTATTTTGGACCACACCTAAGAACAGCATTTGCGCAGTCATTTTGTGATCTTTCATCTGCATGAAACTTTAATCCGTTTTTTAATCTGGGTAAAATTCTGAGATGCTGACAGAGCAGCTGGCAGTGTTTTATAAATATTTATGATTTAAACAGTGTCGCTTTCTCAAACTACATGCAACTGCTAATACTAACTGAATATGAAATGCATTAAAAGAATCTTGGCATATAGAAATATTTAGTATCCAGGAGACTGCTGAGAAATACTAATATTCAGCAACCTCTTCATCTTTGGCTCTCTAAACCCTGAACCCGTCGCAGTTTGGCCTATTTGTGTTGGTGTGCCCGTCACACGGCCAGAGGATTTAAGCTTTAAGCCATATCACCAGCTGAAAAGGACTCTGCTCAGAAAATATACTGGCATGGATGTGGCAAATCTATTTCTGTAGTGCTTTTTACATTTGCAGGGGCTCAGAGATCAACAACGAAGCCAGAGAAGTTGAAACAGAGAGCTATGCCTCTGCATGTGCGTTCCTCAAACATCCTGGGTGGCAGTTTAGCTTATTCCCAACAGCAACATGGTCCATTCAACCTTGAACCACATTAAAGCAAAGAGCAATGCTAGTTGCAAACGTCAAAAGTGAGGCTCTTGTGAGAATTAAAAAAAACAATCTACAAAGTGAAAGTCCCCTGTGATACGTACAAGGAACCCCAGGGATAAACTACAGCATTCGTCTGGAACTGGTCTTCCTACATGAACAGCAAATCCTGCAGTACATTTTAAATGGTTGCATTAAAAAAAAAAAAAAGACAGTCACAATCATATATAGGTGCTCAAGAAGACTTATTCTGACAGAACAACATGATTTACCTTCTTTATATTTACTTACCTTTGTGAGAATATATTGTTTGCAAATGTGGGAAGTACTACACCCAATACTATGCCGGAATATTGTGTCAAATTGTATATTTGCCCAGTGAAGCAGCAACACATTCTTCAGCACTCTCACAATAAAACATATTGGTGCTTATTATAGCGGGAAAAGAAGACTGGTCAGAGATGATGGGAATATGCCTAAAGCCAAAACATTTGCACCAAATAATATTGTTGTGTTTGCAGATTTCCAGTCAAAGTCCAGAATTCAAACTCAAATGAGAATTAGTTTGAAAAACTTGAACATTACAGTTGCTACATGCCATCTATCCAATCAAACTGAGCTTAACCTGTTTTGCAGAAAGACTGGGCAAAATTTCAGTCTCTGGTTGAGGAAAGCTGGTAGAGATAAACCTCAGAGCACCTGCAGCTGTAACTGCGGCAAAAAGTTGGCTTTATGAATTATTGACTGTGGGCAGCTGAATACAAATGCACTTCAGACTGTTCAGATTTCAATTTTTTTCTTTTCTCTTTTTAAAAAAGGGGTCCTTTTCCTTGTATTATTTAGTTTTGCACTGCTTTACCCCAATTCAATTACAGAGATGTTTGGGGTTGTTTACTGACAAAATGTGTAAGTTCAAGATGCAACAATGTTTTTTAAAGCATAGCATCGTTGCTCCTATCTGCATACAGTATGAATGTTATAGAGACCTGCTTGTGTGTATTGCTAACATTCTCCAACACAAGCCATTTCCAGACATGTTCACACAACAGATTTAACAGAAGTTTTATGTTGTGCAGCATTTTCCCACCCACCATCTCTTTATGGCACTCAAAACACTCACAGGTCAAAACTGAAGCGGGAGAAGCTTAACATTTATCAAAAGTCACAGCATTGCAACCAAATAATTGCATGCACAACCCACAACCTGAACTCTGACCCCTGCATGACACTGTTATTGGATAACGACAATGGGGAGGTTTTCTGACAATGCAGTTGCTGTTATGCTGTGACAAGTGCAGGGGATTGTGACAAGGATGTTAAGAAGGAAAGCTCATTTAGAGCCCCAGCGCATGTCGACGGTGTACAGGCCCAGCATTCAACAACTGAACCTGACCTACCAAGGACACACTCTGGCATGAAAGCCAGATATTGAATAGGGGGGCATGCAACAGAGAGCGAGAAAGAGAGCGCATCACCCCTCTGGTTAAAACGTCTGATACCCTTTAGTGCGAGCTTTTATCTGGCAGACCTTAGTGGCCCACCTGAGAGCAAAGCCAGCTGGGGAGCAGAGTGTTAAGCTGTTGGCTGTCGCTGTGTCACGTCTGTGTGTTAACTGGAAGCCGATTCTGTGCCGCCGTTGCTGCTGCTGCTGTATCCGAGGGCTTCTGTGAGATGCGTGTTGCAGTTTGATGAGTGTTTCTTGCTGCAGTGCGAGAAAGAGGGAGAGGCAGAAAAATCCCTTCACATCAGTGCTTCACGTTTGCAGCTGCTGCTGCCGGAGTGGCTAGATACACATCTGCACGTAAACAGGCACACGCACGTAGAAGACTTTCCCTCCAAATCGCATGCATATGTACTGAAATGCTGCACCAGTAAAGAGGGGAGAAGTGCTTCAGTGACCCAGTGCTGGAAGGTAAGGCTGCTCTGCAATTCAGAAATATGCAACCTGCATGTTAACAACCCCTGGAGCGCAGCCTCCCCGGGGCACCGTGCCTCTTTCCATCAGCCTCCCCACCACCTTGCTCTCAGTGCACCTATCCTCATTCTATCCACCTATCACTCCAGTACCTCAACTCACCCCAACTGACTGCAAAATAAACGCAGATGAGGAAAAAATAAAAGAAAGATGGATTCTCAAGTAAAGTGTTTCTCCCATACGTGTGTGTGGGGGTGTGTGTGTGTGTGTGTGTGTTCGAGTACAACAATCTTACAGGAAGTGATGAGTGCTGGTCTGCAAGCATGCGCAAAGTCTCAATGAGCTGTTTAGTACAAAGTAGGTGAAAAACACATGGAGTATTTACATCTACTACAAGAGTCTCTAAAAGGAAGTTGGAAGAGGCTGAACATGAATGTGTAGGAGCATGTTTAAACAATGAAACAAATTGGATTGATTCCAGACAAGTTTTCATGGAAAATGTTGTTTGGCGAGAACAAGAGACGAAATAAAGAAAAAAAAAACTGAAGGAGAGAGGATATAGGAATTTATTACAAAAGACACAGAAAGAAAGCTGCCATATTTTTTGCTTCTGAGGTGGAGATGGTCAGCCTACGCAGTAGAGATGCTATGGTAAGCGACACGCCACGCGACGCATGAATAACACACCGGCTTTGATACTTATATCCGTCTTTTTAGTGGGAGGTTGATGAAATTTGCATTTAGATTGAAATGACTTGGGAATGGTCAGGAGACCACAGAGTGGCGCAGAAGGGAGGAGAGAAGGGAAGAAAGGTGGGATTGTGTGTTTGCTGTACAACAATCACTCCCCCCCTTCCATCCAACTGATATACAAAAAGACACACATTGTTCCTGAACCTCTGTCCTGAAGGAGGCAAGTTGAGGCCTGTGCACCACACTTGTCTCTTTACTCTGTTCACTCGCTAGCAGGACATGGCTGACATTTGCACTATCCAGAGACAAGGAAGAGGTGGGCACTGCGCTCAATTTGTGTCTTAATGACATTAAAATGGCCCTGGTCAATTTTCTAAAAGATACAACACAGCCTGTGCCAAAGCAGACAGATCAGATGCCTTTTTACTGATGTCGTACCCCGCCCTCCAAATGGAAGTGAAAACAAACACTTAATTTCTCCTCGCACAATATCGGTCCTGTATTTTCAATGTAATTGTATTGTTCAACAATTTCCCTTTGGAAAATGTATAGCTTGTATGTCATAAAGCTTTGTGAAATTATTCATACCTCAAGGACATTTCAGTTATAATCTTCAAATTATTTTTGGAGGATTTTATGTGGTGCACACAGAACAGTGTTTCACTGTAAAGTGGAAGAAAATTGTTAATATTTAATAGATATTTGAAGTCTTTGGAAAAATGCAGCTTGTATTGAAATTGAGCAACTAAAATTCTGACATCCAAATTACATCCACTGCAACAAACTTCCAAAGTCCACCTGTGTGTAATTTCACTTCAGTACAAAGGTACTAAGATCCTAAATACACCAAACCGATACTAAAAGAAGTTGAGGGGAAGCTTGTTTTTCAGTTTAGGAAATGAAAAGCCAATTAGACTTATTGGGTATACCGATAAGTATACCCAATAAAAGCTTTTTTCAGCTTTTAGAAGCTGAAAAAAGCTTGAGACTGGTTAACCTTCCATCCAGATATACAGACACTCTAAATTATTGCTCATGTGACATGTTCATTTTAAACTGTAAATTAATAAAATAAATAGATAATAAAATAAAATAAAAATTCTAAGTGGTGCTGTCATAGATATAATTAAAAATTTCCAGTAAACTTCAACTTTTATTTTAGTCGAACGTCTCTCATTTTCTCAGAGGCGTTTTGCCGCCTCTTAAAGTTGCAGAACATTATGTAGTCACAAAACATAGTAAGCATTTTTTCCCAGAGAGCAAGAGCACCACCTTGTGTTAATATTTGATAAATGCAGCAGGATCAACCTGAACTCTGGTAAAGCAGACATAAATAACGGCTGACTAGAAATAACATGGAAATTATTTGTCTGAACTAAAAAGACAAATAAAAAGAGATGTTTTTTAAGCCAAACTATGACACCTCATTTATTTATTTATAAGTAATTTTAAATCTGGATGTATCAATTTGAATGTCTAATATGACAAATCTGCATGCACAAGAGCAAACCACAGAGTATGGACCATTTCCACATAGTTCTTTTTTCATTGAAAAATAATTTTCAAGGTAAATTCAAATAAACAAAATCACATAAGTTCTATATTCTGTCTCAGCGTGATCTCATTTCACTACAGCTGAATGTTCGTCATCACAAGCCAATCAAACACTAAACGTCATGTTTGTTATCCTGAATCCCTCTGAAATTGCAGATAGTGGATTTTTACAATCTCCAGGCATTAAATTATGCTAATGTGGGCTTGTGGAGGAGACATGCATTAAAATAGAGATAAGATTGAATTAAGTGTTAATAGCAATTTACAAAGCCAGATACCCTAGGAGGATTTATAATCTCTCATGTAAAATAATTTAATCCTCTGTGTCAATATAATCCTGCTGATTTTATTGAACAGACCCGTGATGACAGGCAGATATTACTGCTCCGCCTCAGAGAGGCTAACTTAATATCACCTGGTGGGAGGATAGGCGTGTGTGTGCGTGTGTGTGTGCACAAATGTATGAGGAGGGAAAGAAAATGAGTGCTTAAAGAGATGATGGGGGAGTGAAAAATCAAATGTAGCAATGAAGAGGCCCCAGGGGGGAAATAGCTCCAGACTACCTGCATACTTACATTGCCAGTCTAGGAATCAAACAGCACACACATTCATGTACACACATTAATATTGCATTTTCTCAACTATTAATGACTCCAGCCGGCAGTGAAGAGGTTGCCTAGGGACAGTGTTTTAGAAGAGAAGGAAAACTTAAGTTTGAACAGTCTGGGAAAATGTTCCATATTCAGGGTGAGGCCTTTTTCCTTTTCTCTCTTTTTTGAAGTTTGAAAAATAAATTACTACCAGTACTGGGAATCACTCTACCTCAAACTTGTGATTCATTAAAAGCAATGCTGGTTTTTCAAAGACAAATAACCGAAAGTAGGGCATGATTTAATATCTTGGGGGAAATTTTAAACCACTCTTGGAGGCTTAGCTCTCCCCCTTCACACCTCCATAATGGGGCTCCATTTGTCTAAAGTCATAGGCTAATGGTCAAATCATCATATGAATACATCCACTGTGGTGTGCAGTGTGAGCTGTGTTACATTTATATCATCAATTCAGTGCGAGGATCATTGCACGGGTTAATGGGGAAAGAGATTAATCAACTAGAGGCTGAGTTGGTAACCAGCAGGTGTCAGTGTAGCCCTCAAACCGCTCTGCTGCTTTCAGAAGGCAACAATGAACCTTGAGTGAAATACAGAGGGGAGCGGCCTGCAGTGGACTGGCCAGCCAGAGCCGCACTGCATCAAACACAAGGTGGGCAAATTACTATTAATAAGCTAGAGCGGACTTGTGTGGGCAGTGTGGCATGGCCCAGTGTAGAATTTATGGAGCCTCTGGCCAGCAGAAGTCTCCTCAGTCATTAACTATAACTCATTTCTTCCTATCAGAGGGTGTCAGTCCACAGTCTGGGGTATGAATTGGGAAAAAAATGGACTTTAAAAGTCACAAACCTTCTTTCCCTTCCCCTTCAGAAGCCTTTAACTAAGAGACGAGATGAAAACACAACTAATTTGAGTTTGATGGTTTTCTTTTATGAGGTTCCTTGTTCCTGCTGCAGGTCATATACCACATGCAAACATTTAACTACTCCTGGACCTTTGATCTGTTTCCATTGGTTACCCACAGAGCACAGTTTCTATTTTAGCCTGATTACGTACCAGTGATCTAGTTAATTATGGACCATGCTCCATAAAGGTCCCAAGCAGCATGCATAATGCTTGTGTGAGATTGACAAGGAGCCTTACGGCATTACTGGCAATCTATCGCAGTTACATGAGCTGTTGTTTTTATATGTACAAACTGCAATTAAAGGGTATACAGCCTTATTCAATAAATTAAAAGTATTATTGAAAAGTCCATTTACTGTATTTTAGGAACTTTATCACCAAGTGAAACTCATTAAAAGGATTATTCACACAGATGGATGTTTGAAAACCTTTACTTCTGTTAATTATGAAGATTTTCTACTTACAAATAAAATCCTGACATCTAAGATTTGATTACTACATCAGAGCAATAAATATTTTTAATACAGAACTGTGGGCTTAATTAAAAAGCATTATAGCAATAAAGCATAAAATTAATGAATCTTATCACATTTGTTAGGTTTCAAACACAAAAAGTGACAAAGCACATCATGCTGTATTTGAAATAGAAGGAAAGTGATCGAACAGAATTTCCCTCCAAAGTTTTCTTTGTCAAGGTTACAGTGGATGAAGTTACCAGAATTACATAGAAGATAAAGTTATACTTATTTTAATCTATTTCTATTTTATACCTATTTTATCACACCTGTAATAAAATCTAAAATATGCACAAGTTTTATTTGTAACATCTTGAGCTCACATGGCAGTCAGTTAAATAGCTAAGAATAAAAGCTCAAACAGGACTAAGGGTTTGCTTTCCTCTTGTGCCAAAACCCGTAAGCTCATTATAATGTTTAAACATTTTTATATTCATATGGGATGAAGATGCTGAAACATTTAAAATGTCCAGCAGTTGCACGTTTTTGTACAGATGAAAGTTAATCTATTTCCACCATTTTTTGAGTCTCCATGGCTAGGTAAGCTAACTTAAGTTTGGTCTAATTTTCAGAGCTTATTCAGGAAATAAAAAAGAAAAGAAAATAAGGATGAACAATATATCAACATATATCTGTATTAACATCGTTATTGGCCTATGTTAGTCTTTTTTTTTTTTAACCTATCGATATTAGTCTCATAAGTAGAGCTGGTCAGATATCAACAACCTGTCTTTTTTTCCACCTTGTTGCCACTTGTGTATGCGTTTCAGAAGGAGGAGAGGAGGACGCTGGCCATATGGTATTTGTTTGGGTATGTGACTGTAATATAGCACAGGATTGTGGGTTGGATAACTGAAGCAGGGAAGCAAAGTCAGCATGTGGTTGTTTTTTCACAGTGTTGAAAGGGTAAGGAAATACATAAAATATTACTAAATAACGTTTATTGACCATACCAGCAATAGGGAATATCAATACTGGAACAAATTCTTCAATTCAGAGCATCCATAAACAAAAAGAAACTCCTGTAGCTACCCACACAAAAAGAATGTGCGGCATATGTTATTTAACTATTTTAAATTGAACAGGTGAGAGCAGGTGCCCCAGTTCTACCATGATGAGCACAAACCAAGCCTGCTTCTAATGTTAGTGTTTTATTTTAAAGTATCTTACAGCCGTAGCATTGAGTTTGATCTTCTAAAAGTCTTCTGAAACTCTCTGTAACCTTCTTGTTCCTTTCCATCAGCACCTTCTGACTGCCCCTTTTGCATATTTAAGCAACTTTTCCAATTTTTGTTTTTTATTGCTACATCACAACTCTTTGCAGTCGACAATATAATTATCCTTTTTCACCCTCTGGTCAACTTAGTAGTAATAACTTGCTGGTACTGAGGTTGGATGCCCCTTTTTTTCTGAAGAATGGCCTTAATTCTTTATGACAAGGTGTAGGAAACATTCCTCTGAGCTTTTGGTCCACATTTACATGGCAGCATCAAGCAGTTGTCGGAGATTGTTGCCTGAAAATCCATAATGGGAATCTTCTGCTCAGCTACATTCCAAAGGAGCGCTTTACTCTAAGATAGTGTCACTGTGGGGACAATTGTTGCACACTGAACACATTGCCATAATTGGAAAACCAATTTGAGATGAATACCACCACCTGCCAGAATCACTGAAACAAGGTATTATTGATGCATACTTTTATTGCTGTCTGTGCCAAATCTCTACCCTACCATCTGAATGAGATTCATTGGTCTGGGAAAGGTTTTCTCAGTCTGTCATGGCCCGCAACGGATGATTCTGCTGAAACTGGAAGCCCAGTTTCATATTCTATGCAGTGGCACCTAGTCATACGGTGAGTCCATGTGCTTAATGGCTGGTAAATTTAAGACTGGTTTTAAGTTATTTGAGCTTCTCTTGATTTTCTGTCATTTGCCCGTTCATCATGGGATTTCAGTCAACACAAAAATGTGGTTGTGTGAAAAGATCCAGGCAGATGAACAGTTTCTGAGATGCGCAGTCGAGCCTGTCAGGCACCAACATCCATATTAGGTGCATTTTCAACAAATCTAGATGCCAAAAGGCACAGAGAGTCACTCTCATTTGTTTGACCAATTTGTTACGGTTATCAACAAGCAATTGAACAGCTGTACCTAATTTAGTAGTTGGTGAATGTATGTCTTAAGCTCTCTCTCTGAAAGACCTTGTGATTGTATTTCTCTGTAGTTTCAGTTGCATTCCTCTCTCACAAGAAGACATTGTGATAAAACAGCAAACACTAAGTGAATTTCAGGTTCCTTCATTGATTCCTGTCGCAACACACAAACTCACAAATGTTCGCAGAGCTCGTTCATCAAGTGTCTCCTCAGTGCCACATCCTCAAAATCTTCAAGTCATATTATACTGATTCTCGTGTGTTATTTTCACTGGAACAATCATTCATCAATAAGTCAAGTAAGGCAGCAGAAGTACATGATTGGTCCAGTGTATTTTCTGAAGTTTCGCTTTTCACTGTGACATCTGACTGCATGGTTAAAAATAATTCACTGTAAAAAATTCTAGTACTTTGGCTGTTCATCTGCACATTCACCATGGAAACAAGTTTCACAAATTCTTATGATGGGTGGTTATTCTTTTTTGTTACATTTTATGTCCTGTTTTACTATGAACTGTTAACGTCCATGATGGTTTACTTTTCAGAGCGTATAAGTAACAAATAGTGAAAACACATGAGAAAGTTGGACATTTCTTTATGTGGAAGTTTAACAGAGAGAGTAAAAGAAAGAGACAATATACACAAATACTGTGAAAGTGGAGCGACGGATAGAGGCAGGGAAGAGGAGAGCAATTAGTGTGAGATAAAAAGTGTGGCAGGGAGGGTGAGACAACCTCCCATTACTTCAATTAATCCAATTTAAGAACGCACACACACAAATACACGCACACATACACAAAAGAGCTGAGCACATCAGTAAAGGCAGATCCATTTCTGTGACAACAGCAAGTGTTTCAGGGTTGTGAGTGGGCAGCAAGATTAGACCTCCTGCAAGACTGAGCAGAGAACAGCATGCTGGCATTTCAGCCGGGTGCCCTGTAGGCTGGTACATTAGCCCTAATTCAACATGACTTGTTGATCTGTTTTCATGGTGGTAATGATGTTAATGGTAGTATTTTAATGCCTGCATGCATAGAAGTCAAAGGGAATAATATTGCGTCTGTCCAATAATTATGCATGTGTGAGAAACTACTTCAGTTTAATGTCTCCTTATGTGGCGCTCATTTTTATTTTTATGTCAATTAGCTCAAAATCTTCATCATTGAGGACTTTGGCAACCTGTGGCTTAACAGCCCAGAACTGCGGCTCTTTACTGGTACTGCACATGCACGACCGCTCTGACTCCCATTTCGGTAGCTTGATCTCTGACGATTATGAAAACAGTTATTGTGACATTCTGCCAGCACAAAGTCATTCTCTGACCCAATTAATGTGCCACTGCAGCCACAAGTAGGTGGAGTAAAGGACGTATGATGCATGCCGCTAATTAACTCAAAAGCGGTCGCATGTCTGTGGTCTAGCTCAAGGACTTGCTTGTTTAAAAGTTCATGTCAAATCAGGAAGATTCATGAGTCGAGATCCATGAGTAATATTCCCACAGGAAAAAATGCATCACTCAAGCATAGACTTGCTGATAAAATGTGATTATTTTTCACTCATTTTTAGATTTTACTTTCTTGGACCCCAGCAAAAAAAAAGGTAATTTATTTCTTTTGTCAGGTTGCAGCTTCATTAGCGTTATCACCAAAAATTGTTTCGAGACACACGCCACTTTGTCTCATCTAATCAAAATACCATTCTCTCCACTAAACATGTCCTGAGTAAACCTAGAAATAATCAGCTCCATTTGAGATCAGATTACTCTGGCATTTTCACCAGTGGCAGAAATGGATTAGACCTGCATGCAAAAGCAAAATGAAACTGATTGCTGCCTTCTTTGTGATCTGGCGAGTCTTCCTCTAGCCCATTTGACAGCTGTATTTTCAAAAACAAAACAGCGCAAAGGGAGGCTGTGAAATCCCACCCTGTAGGAGCCCTGCAAGCTGTTCACCAGCTTCACGCCTGAACCATTCTAAGTGATGGGAGTGTGTGTCTTCAAAGGGAGTATGTTTTGTTGAGGCTGTGATCACGTTCCTGTTATAGCACCTCATTATCAAGACTGCCCTTCAAAAAAATAAAGCTTGTTTTTGTTTTCTAACAATTATAAAGAGGGGTTTTGCTCATTTACTGTACCACACATGATGTAATTGCTGATACTTAACCAGCTATAACTCATTGGTATGGAAATACTTCAGGTCAGACGTGTACAGTGACTCACTTTTTGTGCTCTTAATTTATTTTAAGCTTTTTTTCCTAGGTGAAATTATTAAAGAACTTCAATTATCTTTCATTAAAACAAATTGGGTGCAGAAGATTATTTTCAATTTACACAAGCTAAGAATATATATGCACATAACTTCTCCTAGTGATATATTTTCTAATTCTAACATTAAAAAGTATTCCTGGATCAGATGGCTGCTTACACCACGTCCTGTTTTGCTGAAACTTTCTCTCTCTTAAGAAGGTCTTTCCTTTTCATTCTTGCCACATACATGATTAGAATGAGGGACGGCTGTAAAGTAAACAACTTTGTGTAATCAGTGGTTCACTGCCACCACATACTCATTCAGGAGGAGGGGGATTTTATGCAAAGTCCTGGAAGCAATTAGCGGGGTTTCCACAAATATAAAAAAACTTTACTAATCGGCATAATAAAATGGACTTGACTAGAATGAAACTGGAATGTATGTTATTGAATCTGTCCCTATAATTGGATTGAGTTGACTATTGGATATGGACAACTTCATTCTTTAGCGTTGCCATTCTGCATGTTTCAGATGTTTCCTTGGTCCAACACAACTGAATCGAAGCAATCAAATAGGCAGCCTCTTACAGAGTTTGACATGCCGAGAAGGGAATGTAGCCACCTTTTTCAGGAGTCCCATAGTTCAATAATAGATGCCTAGAGAAGTCAAAATAAAGGATAGACTGATTAGGAATTTTATGCTGTATCATGGACACCACAGACATTGGGTTTCTAACCTTTCTTCACCTTTATGTCTTCCCTCTTCCTTCTTTTAGACAGATCTAAAAAGTAGATCCTCTTCTATAATGAGTTTTGGGCAAACTGACACCCATATTTGCAGTTTTTTTGCTGTTCATGAAACGAGTCACACTACATCTTCTTCTAAACCTTACCACCAGCTTTTGATGTCATTCTTACCTGTCTCAGTTGCGCTCTGACTATGAAGTCCTTCACAATGTCTTGTCCATCTGATGCCTTTCTGTTGTCTTCAGTCTTGTCGTATCTGTCAAATCTGTCTGCATGAACTGCTGAAGGACACAGTAGGAAATGTCAGGAAAGATCATGTACCGCTCAAAGGAAGCAGCAGTTTATGGCTGAATCCAACATCACTACAAGCTGATTCAAGCAAACACTTTCTGATTTAGAATTAATTTGAGGATTTTACTCTCTTGGCAATTCTAAGAATATTATTTAATTAAGGTCGAAGTAAAAATATCTTGATGCCCTCCATTTTAATTTATGTGCTGTGGTGAATCCTCAACATTCCAATAAAGAAGACTGCATGTTATTTTCCAAGCTTTGATTTTTTTCACCCTCTAGACTACAAGGCCTCAAGCCTATGCCCACATCCCTCTCATGTCTTGACATTTGTCTACGTTGCAACATATGGAGAAAGTGTCTTTTATGAAATGTCAGCATCGTCTTTCTGCGGTTACTCAAGCGGTTACCCAAATGCAGCTACTTACTTGGATTCACTGTGCTTAATTCTCGGTCTGGTTAGATTTTGTGCCCACACTGAGTCAGCATAGCTTCAAATGTAGCAAGAAAAACGCGCAGTGCATTACATTTAATTAGAACTGTCATTATCATGTGGCGAAATTCAATAAATAGACCACAACAATTACCTCAAAATTTGAATGAGAAAGTTCATTCTCTTAAGAGTGATAGATGGCACAAGAACGCTACACATAGAACATCCATCTGTGAATTTCTAAACGTTTTTAGGTCTATAGACATCAGGTATGCAGTAAATTAAATCTGCTTCCTTCTCTTATAGTATCTTGAAACAAGTTGTTGAAAAGTACCACCATCACAGTGAAAACAGTGCTTTTCTCAGCTAAAGTAATTATGTCCAAATTAAGTTCCAATAGATACTGCAGATGTGTTAAGACATAAAAATTGTGCTTAAAACGAATTGTTACTTTTTCTTCAAATTGAACCGAGAAAATGAATTTTTCACATTGTTATAATGAAAGATTTCAGAGAACTTGACACTAACCGTGACCATATCACCACCAAGCTGCTAACTTTTGTGTACTTTCTACCCAGTCAGAATACCCAAAACCTGTTTTTTTACAATAAGAAAACGTGTAACCTGTAAAAGATGTAATGAAACACTATTTTGTTTGCTTGAATACATAGAAAGGCGTTACGTAACCTGGAAGTTGATACTTGACACTTTGTGCACAAAGAGCCAGATTATGTTAGAGGGACAGGGTTTAGAATGAAAGGTTGAAAAAAAAAAAAATAAAAAGGGCTGGCAGAGACACTTGCCTGTGGCAAGAATTCATAAAATAGCTGATGTCTACAACCAGGCACTCGACCAAATATCATTAAATTTGTGTTTGACCACTGGCCTCGTTCTGGTGGAGGTACGTGTCAGCTTCCACTACTGTGCTGCAATTTAAGATCACAGTTGCTTTTTGCCAAGTGATCCGTCGAATGTCAAATGTGTGAACACTGGTTTGAATACCAGCCGTGATTCCTGAAGCACCATCTTGTGTCGGAGAAGGAGGGGGCAATGCCCGGGAGAGCAAATTACAGCAAGACCAATGAGCCGGAACAAGAACAATCTTGTTGATGTCAACGCTCTGTGCTTTTTGAGACAGCGATCCTCATTCCAGTCTCCATCAACTTATTTCATAATAAAACACAATGTGTGCATGAAGAGGAAATGGGCGACTGAATGCTTTTACATCATAACAATCCCTTGTTTGCCATCCAAGAAAACCCTTCTTTCAAAAACGTTTGATCGGACAGGAGGGAGGTGAGGCTCTTCAGTCGCTCAACACCAACAATCTAATGTAGATCTGGACTGGAATTGATATAAATATTGCCTCAAGGTCAACTGCCAGCCGTCTTCCTTTTAAGTGTAACTATTCTGCTCAGTGAAGCCTCTCTAAACGCACAATGAGAGCAGCTTCCATGCCATATGTTTCGGCACACAGCGCGTAAGAAATTAATTCCTGACGAGTTTAAGTTGCTCTCTGGCATTTCTCACAAAACTAATGGGCCGTGAGTGAATTATTGATGAGTGTTGATCAAGGAGAGAGCAGAAAATAGGCTACCTATGGGCTCACTCTCACGCACGGTGACATGCCTGAATATTTCATCAAAAAGGGTAAATAGGCATTTCACAAGATGATAATATTTCGGTGCCTTCCATCTAATTGCTAATTTGAAAAATAAAATGAACCACAGCTTTGCTATTAACTAGTATTTTCTTCAATTCACAAGACCTCATTTGACTGCAGAGCAGAGCTCAGCAGCAGCCTTATCTTTCTTTCCTTTAAGTCCTACGCCCTTCACTCTCTCTTTGTTGCCGCTGGCTGTGGGCAGTGGCAGCGAAAGAGTGATACGAGTGACCTTGGCCTAGTTCTATGGGCTCAAGAGGAAAACCATGTCTCGCAGCCATTCGTTCCTCCCCACCAATCCCGATTAGCAGTCAAGCAGCAGGCAAAGGAAACTCTGGAGTGTCGCAGTGCAGAGAGGGCCATCGAGGAGGTGGAGCCGGACATCCTGGCCCAGAAGAGGTGTCAGGAGGGGGAGGAGTGCAATAGGGACATGGAAAGAACAACCTAATGCAGTGGAGTGTGCTGGAAATTTTTTTAGGATAATAGTGGGATACTTAGTCAAAGAAGAGGAAGAGTCAGCTGAGAGTTCAGTGGAAATGTTTGGTTACGGTTTGGAGTTTTGCCTGTGTCTCACAATAACTGATACACGTTTAATTTTTTAAAAGTTAGTAAGCGTCCTTACTTCCAAAATATTGAATGACTGTTTTTGCATTTGTTTTGCATTTAGTGGAGATGAATTGATCCCATGTTTTGTGTGTCATAACCTCTCTCAGGTTTTGGATAAACTATGCCCTACTGCAGTGAGCAATCGTTGTTCATATGACCTTTCTCTCTTATGTGGGGAAATGTAGCAATGGTAGACTGTGGTGGTTTAGTTTTTATTTTGTGATCTTTTATTTACATTTCCTAGTTCGATTTATTTCATTTTTGTTATTTTCCATTGTGGTTGTGATTGCTGTTGTTTCCCTGACTTCTTTTTAACTTTTAAGAATTATCCACTTAATCACTTAAAGGGATGTGATTTGTCAATAAAGTTAATCGTCTAAGGAATTTCCCACTCTCTCCTTTGCGGAGCAAATCTGCTCTGACAGCCCTCCATACTTTTAAGTTACACACTTTCAATCTGACTCCATCACCCAAAACAATGGTAGCTCCTTAGTACCATCCTCTGTTATTAAATCAGTATTGATCATTAAATACGTAATCCAAGGGAGTGTTTCCCAACCGTGGCCCTCAAGGCGCACCGTCCTGCGTGTTTTGCATTTTTCTCTGCTTCAGCATACTTGATTTCAATTGATGGCTGATTAACAGGCTTTTGCTGAATTACAATCATCTGAATCAGGTGTGTTGCAGCAGGGAAGCACCTAAAACATGCAAGACAGTGTGCCTTGAGGAGTAGGGCTGAAAAATACTGATGTGATGCACGCACGTGAAGAAAAGTAAAATATAAATGCTTTAGCCTGTTTTCCTTTGAAATGGCTGCATTTTTCAGCAAGCCTCAAGGCTAATAAATTTCATCCTCCTCACACAGATACTTAATGTACAAAAATAAATTGATACTCCTAAGCCAGTTTATTTGATCTTCCACTTTCCACGTATACATTCTTAAATGAAGTCCACCCAACTGACCCAAAAGGTAATTCCAGTTTTTCACATTCGTAGACCTGGAGATCTGATATGGGGTTCCTATGACCCAGTTAGTGAAAAATTCAGAGTATGAAAGATTGAGCTTAAAAAAAGGCTCTTTTCACCTCAGCAGAACTAAATGAAAAACTATGAGAAACAGTGCAATAATGTGGATTTCTAGCTTTTAAAACCCTAAGACGACATACTCCTCGGCACTTGTAAGCATGGATCTCCACTAACTTGGAAGCATTTATACTTTAAACCCCAGGCAATTTTAATACACGAGAAAAAAACCCAGGAATGACTAATTCAAGATATTCTACGGAATATATTTAAAAACTGTTTTTTATCCATTTTCTCAGTCAATCAAAATGGGTGCGCAAGCTGTATGTACTTTTCAGAGGCATGGCTATTACCAAAACAGTTGCTTTCATGGTGAATGACGATTTGATTAAGACAAATCCATAGTGCACATTAAACAGAAATCAGAGAGAGACAAGGACTTGAACAACCCCCACAGGATAAAAATAACAAGTTAATTTGAAATAAATGAAGAGCAAAAGCAGGCTGTGTAAGGCTGACATTTTGAATCTATAAGCATAGATTTATCAGTTTGCTGGCGTAAATATGCTGATAAGGAAAAGAAACAATTACATGCTACGATTAACAGCTGGTGAATCTTCTGAAAGGATAAGCTTTTTGACATCTAAGCTTTTAATTCTTTAACATGGTCCAAAAGGAGAGACGAACAACCTCCTGCTTTATCCAGCTGAGTTTAAATGTTTCATAGCCCACTGAAAAGAAGACAAGAGGCTACCTATGAGTGGCATGTGTGTTCAATAATAAAAAGTGAAGCTGACAGTAATGTCAAAGTGAAATCGCCCTGATCTGAGGTAGAAATGTTTGAAATAAGTTTTGGTTAGCACAACCTTAATACCAATTACAGAGTTGAGCAACATCAAAACCACAGACAAACCATCATTTTAGAACAAATAAAAAGCATAATGAAAAGGAGAAAGTGTCTTTGTCTTGTTAACCATGTGAAATGTTGTTGTGCTTTGTGTTATGTTCTTCAAGGCCATTTAGTGTGCCACGCCCATACCAGATTTTCTATGGACATCACAACCCAAAGCACAACAAAGTGATCTTAGAAAATGGACTGTGACTTGTGAGTAAAACATGAAGCATCAGTTTTATGTGTTCTCTTTAAATCTCAGCCTGCCAGCATGACATGTTGACATGTTGAAGGACGCTGTATTGCTTAAAATCCATCAGATCAGCTTTATGATTTTAAGCTTAAAGCAAGCCATTGGTTTGTACCATCAATTAACTGCATTAGCGTTTCTCTCTCGTTCTTGAAACAGGCAAAACCCTTCACATAAAAAAAAGCAAACAAAAAAAAAACGTCAGCTAAAAGTGCCTTCTGTGCTTTTTATGGATATCCTTATGGACCAACACAAAACAGTGCAGACATGTTAAGTGCAAGTAAAAGTAAAAGTAAACTGGAGATACAATTGAACATTTATTAAAAATTCTGAAGTGTGGCATGCACCAGCTCTCCGTCTAACGGGTCCGGAAAATCTCTAAAACCCTCAAGTCTTACCCTGAGTTAGGTTTAGAAGATAATCTGATCAAACTGGTGTAGGATTAACAGCTGTTAATCCTAGCATGTAATAGTTATAGTCATATGATCACTTTATTCGGATGCCCTGAAATATAATTAAGTTTGGCAAAACTAGTAATTTAATTATACTTTGATTCCTATGTATTACTAACCTTTTGTCTCCTGCTGTGATTTGATTTGTGGAGCTTCAAGCACTTTGAGCACTACTACATGTGAATGAGTGACTCTGGTCATGATGGTATATATATATATATATAGTTTATAGCTAAAGTGCATTGCTGTTATTGACTTCCAGTAAAGTGTTGTCTGCCCCTTGCATTCACTGCCCTCAACCTGTTGGTAAATCAGCACATGGGGAAGAAACACATAAATAAGTGTTTTACAGCTTTACAGTCTCAGTGTACCCAATGTCCTTGGGATTTATAGCACCAAAATGAAATATTGAACAATATACCTAATAGTAATGTGAACATAAAACATAACGGAGGCTAAATGTTAACAACCTTCTAGTCATTACTTTTTGACACACAGAAATAACACCCACAACAGGACAACTCCCAGCATCTAGGGAGATGTGAATGGGTCTTGCTTAACAGGCGAGTTCATACGGTCATAGTACAGGTTTAAACAACCTGTACTAGAAGTGAAGCAACCTCAAGGGGGTTTGTAGAAAATAATGCAGTAGATTGATGCACACAACCTTTTTTTTTATTTTTGTCCAAGGCTTCAATTTATTATTTCTAACTCTGAAACGGATCTGCAGGGATGATTCATAGCCGAAAGAAAAATTGCTTTCTGGTTTGACATGAAAGATGCAATCAGCAAGTGGGGAGCAGCACAAGCAAAATGTTGGGGTGGGTTTGAGAAATGGCTGACAATGGAAGGCCAGTCCAATTGACAGCGAGTACTCTCCATGCTGAATTTTGATCGTCGGTGTGAGCGCTGACATATGTTTGACTCCTTCAAAAGGACTGTGGAATTGGAAACTTTGACCCATGTGCAACAATCTGTGATAAGAAAAAAATATGAATCATTTGTCATTCAGAAACAAACAGAGAAAAGAGCCTACTAACAAAAGCAGATGTGGAATTACATAAACTTAAAAGTTTTGCTCTTTTCTCATAATGTGGTTTTCAACTGGCAAATGAAAATATATATAAGAAATTATGTCAAAGGGTTAGTTCTGCTTCCCTCTGAATTAGTTGACCTTTTGTAGCTCATGTTGAACAGGAAATAGAGGTCTAACTCATCTCAACCTGATCTCAGTTGTATGGTGTCCAGCTCAAGTTAAGGGCTAACTGAACTGAATCTGAATCTGGCTTTTCAAATGCTATAACAGTTCTGCATCTAAGAAAATATAGCAAAGTAACAAGCTACTTTCTCATTGTATGCCAGTGTCCTACTCATCTGTTGCGATTAAATTTTACGCCAAGCAATTCTTTAAATGGACTTAATAAAAATCAGCATACACACAAAATAACACAAACAGCTTCTGCAAAAAATGAGAAATATGATATCCCTATTGAATGCTAAAGCAAAGTAGGTGGAGTAAAGCAAAGGTTCATATTCACAGACATTGTCCACATAAGGATCTCAGAGATTTTTGTTTCTTGATTGGCTGAGGTTCTTGACAAGGCAAGCGCAAATATTTTGCAGAGAAAAAAAAAAAAAAAGGTGTGTGTGTGTGTCGATTAGGTGAAGTGTGTTTCTGTAGTTGTGCTTGGGCTGATCAAACCTGAGCTGGCAGTGCTACACTGAGAAGAGAGATTGTTAAAAAATGTTTTGAGTTTTATGAAAAAAAAATAAAATAAATAAAAATTAGTGTTTTGGTAAAAATGCAAAATACAAGCACATTTAATTCTTTTTAGTATTGGGTTCTGACTGTTTTACTACTGTCAAAACTTAACAGTAGTATTTAAGTATTACTATTAAACAGAGCAAAGATGGCTTTTTTAAATACTCTAGGTTTAATTTTGAAGCTAAGAATCATTTTTATTTTTCACACCGATGTAATATTACTCCATTTTTATTTTAGAGTTGCTTGTCCTATGAGATGGATGCAATATAAAACCCCTTACTTGAAAGTTTAACAGAATGGGTTGTCAAAAAATATAGATGTTGCCGTCTGTTTTGAAACAGACTGTTTCAAAATTACCAAAAATTAGTTCCATTTTTTTAGACAGTTGAGAGGATTAAAGGTAAAAAAAATAGTGATCTAACGTTTTTTAAAACCTCTAGTCCAGTTCAGTTTTTACTGATGGCCCGAAAAGGATTTATGTTTACAGAGAAGTCGCCCTCCCCAAAAAAATTAAGCCATAGACAATGACTTTTTACTTGTGATCAGAGAACCTTCGAACAAGCAGTGTGAACTTCACGTGCCTCTGCACCACATGGGGATTTTCTGTTGCTCAAGGTTCATGCTTGACAGAGAACATACTTAAAGTAATGATCCATTAGCTGTGTGTGTCTAATGGAGACACAGATTATGCATGGAAGCTTGCCAACGTCATTGGGTTGTTAATGAGAATACTTGTTTGCATGTATGAGGGAATTTATGTTGCGGTGTAGGTGTGCCAGATACACTGCATGGGAAGCGTGCAGTGCAGCCTGCTTGCAGAGGGGGGGAATGGACGGGTGAGGGAAGTTAATTTCATACCTTTCATTCCATCATGAAAGGTATCAAAAGCTCAGACGAGCTCACTGGTCTCTCAGTCTGTCTGGTTCTGTTTCCTACTCTTTTCCCCCTCCGCCCCCAAACTCCATTTTACCCATTCCTCCCTTCTTTTACCGCTTTGAAAAGACTCCATCTCTCGCTATGGTTTTCACACTCCCCACAGATTAGTGTTAACGAGGATATTAGCTGTGGCAGTAAACACAGTCCCTTTATGCAGTCCTTTTGGCCCTCCTGCCTGCTGAGGCAAGCATTACCGGAGAGTCACAAAGAAGTGGGAGTTTGCGAGTCTGGATATGGATAGAGGAGTGGGAGAAAAAAATGCAAGCAGATGAGATTGTGCCACTAAGGGGTCAGATCACAGTGGCACTGCTTCTGTTGGAGGTCACGTAATTTCAGCTCTCTGACAGACGGAAAAGGAAAGGCCTTTTATCGACGTAAGCACTCACCAAGCCAAAACAGACTCCCTCAACTATTTGATGTTCTTTCTCTCCCCAGCAACAGGTGAAGTATTTTTGCAAGCTGAAAACTGAACAGAATCCTCCAGAATTTTGTTTAAGACCTTTACTTTTTTCCCCACAAGAAGAAACAACAATTTTAAAAGCACATTAAAGCTCACCTTTGTACAACCCTCAAGCACAAGAATCCATTGTTTACACACCCTCACAAAAATAGGAGGCAGTGTGTTAGAGTGGCGTTAGACCCCAAGGGGAGGTTGCATTGATTGAGGGGTTCGTGTCCCTTCCTGAGGGTTTGGAGCTCACAAAGCAGGCAAAAATCAATACCAGTCACACCTGTTGGGAAGCGATTAAATTTCCCCGTTCCCTCAACATTGTGGCACGCAAACTCGGACATATATAAATGTATACCCGTTACTCATCTTTGTGCGTCGCATGGGTCAGATTAGAAGAGGCCTTTCACAATGTTTGCACCAAGTTTACCACGAGGTGCAAAAAGTCTTCAGATGTCCTCAAAAAACAAAACTTCTCAATAAAGCAGAATGTGAAGAGGCCATTCTCTGCTGGCCTTGTTGTGAGGCTTTATGTAAAATGTATTCCCTTGGTTTTGTACCTTATGACTGCTGTGTCAAGGCTGCATTCAGATAAACAGATAGAAGCTGACCTAAATATCTAAATGTGTGTATTGCCCTTTTTGCACAGAATGGACCTCTGCAGCTGAATTACCTAAGGACACAGGGGAAAGAAATTCATCAAAAAGCAATCATCAGCTCTGGGTTGTGACTGATCTAGCGTGGCATCCATTCATTATGTAAATCCTGCAACCTAGCTTTCTTTATCATCAAAGACCCTCATTGTGAAAAAAAAAAAAAATTAGCCAGTCTGTCTGAGGCTAAACAACAGATCACTAAAACTAGACTGTTTCTATGGAAACTATGCAGGAGAAACCATTTTAGGGAGAGCGGGCGGAACGGGGGTGTGCATGTGTGCAGCAACAGGCGGGTGCAAAGGCAGAGCAGTGCAGCAATCAACAGGTGTATCTGGAAACAGCAATATTTGAGGTTCAAATGAAATGGTGAGTTATATTCAGGATGGCTTGATAGTGAATGCCGATTAGTCTGGCAGTATGATGTTGTCCGTGTCGACCGGTGTCGAGTATTAAAGTGCAGGTGCTGCTGTTATTGTCACTGCTGCAGACGGACCTCATTATTAGGAGATTAGTTCACGCCTCCACAGAAGTAAATCCCACTCCGTGACGCTTATCAACACCACATTGCAATTTCAAGCAAATGTGGGGTTCATTCTGATGTTTGATCAAAATAAGAAGTACAATTAAATATGATATGACTATTTGAGAAAAAAAAAAAAAGAACTGCCATGAAAAACCTTATTTAGCGTAAAACAAAGACCCAGAGAGGGGTTACCATATTATTCTCCAAACACCATTTCACACTCAAGAATCTGGAAGAAATTGTTGGATGAAAGCAAAAGTCAAATATTTACATTAATTTACCACATCAAAGATGTTGAATTACCCTTGCTTTTAGCTATGTTACCTAATTTCTTTAGAAAACTCTATGACAGGTTTATGTTTTCTTCTTTTATTCTCTTCTGAAATCTAACATGGAGTATGCCAGAACTGTAAGCCTGCATGCCATGCAAGCCTTGGCATGCTTTAGGAACACAGCCTTGTCCCAAAACAAGGCTGTGTTCCTAAACTTCCAAACCAGGAAAAGAGAGCATTATCAGAAAAGCAGCCAAGAGGACCATAGAAAGTCATGGTAGATCAACAGCTCAGGAAGGGAAATCTTTTGGCTGTATGACAAATACTAGACATACATTCCTCAAATCCCACTGGCAATAGGCCACAGAAAACCTACAGAAGAAGGTCCTCTAATTTAGATGGACTTTTTAAACATGGAAAACATGTGTGTCAAAATAACTGCCATTGCATATTCATAGAAGCATCATGATATATGGATAGTTGTCAGAAAGATGGACAGAGCTAAATATGTTATCCTGCTTTGGTTGCAAATGACATGCAGCCTGAAGCATTTCTAGAGCCCAGGCTGGGATTCGAACCAGTGACCTTTTTGATAAAACTTTACAAACCACTTCTCCAAAAAAAGATCCCCAGATTAGAAGTAGAGTTGATCTAAAGACAACTCACCATCAAGATCTTTGATCCTGTGAAGTTGTAGACATTTTGCAATGAGACTTATTTATCTCCGAACCAAAATATTAAAACTACTTTACTGTAGTGAACCATCTACCTGAACCCCCCCCCCCAAAAAAAAACAACTTACTCTGCATTTCTGTTATTTAAATTCCAATGAAAATGTACAGACATTCACCCCCTCATCATTATACTCTTGATCTCTTATGGATTTATAGCAAAGGGAAAAATTCAGTTATTCCTTATATCCCTGCCTCATCTGACAGTTTCGATTAACTTTTGAAGCCTCTCAGAGTAGGGCTCCATCAAAAAAGTTTGAACTGATTAAAAAAAAAGAAATCAATTCTAATGTTATTCCCTTCAGTGACATGTGACCGATAACCAAAGTACGGTTGAATTATAACTTCTAAAATTTTGTCTCATTAACCACGGGTTATCCTCAATGGCTAAAAAAAAGAAATAACCCAAGGCATTTTAGACCGGGAAAAAAAACTTTTGATGAATTTCAGTCAGCGGAAAAAGAATGCAGGAAAAGTTACGAGTTTCAGATGATAGTCTTCAGTTACAGTATTATGTATTCTGTTCTATAAGACTATTCATAACCAGGATATTAATATGTTAAGACATAAAGACCTATTCAGTCATGTTTTGTTCTTTGCAGGTTGTATTTATAGATTTTCTATGTCGTTTGAGTCTTCTTTGCTCAGAGTTCTGTTTCCTTGGCACTGGATCAATTCTGTTTTGAATAATAAATGCTTGGACCTTAAATTTATTTTATTCTCATATAATTGAGAAGAAAAAATAAGAAAACCCACACTCTTCTCAAAATAAAGCATCAAAGAATAATAAACCTCAGTCCCAAAGCACAGGTTTCAAATAGCCGCGCCTCTTCAGTTCAGGATCATTTTTAATTCTCTCTCCTGGCAGGAAACATTGTTTCTCATGTTTGATGTTTTTGTCTGATATAAAAAAAAATATTTGTACCTTGGGCCTGTATATTTATTGCCTGCACAAAAAGTGCAGTTGGAAATGTGTTTTAAAAAAAAAGATGTGTTTTTTGCTGTCTCTTTACTTGCTACTGTAAGTAGCAAGAATGTACAACAGACAACCATGGATGGCATATTATATTACATCTATGAAAGATAACTGCACTGCCTGGCCAAACAAAAAGAGAATTATCACCAAAAAAGGTCACATAATATTTTACCATCACCAAGAGCTTATAATGAATCTGATCAATGCAAAAAGTCTTCTCCAGAATATCCAAAAGAAACATAATGTGGTGGACGATGCATGTGTGAAAAACAATGATGCAGGATCCCTGAACCACTGCTACAATTAGAGCTCAAATAACATTGGCATTGTCATCTTGGAAGACAATGATTCCCCACTTTCCCTCCAATTTTTAATAATGCTTTGGGCAATTGGACATAGTTGTTTAAGAAAAGAGAAACTACTCACTGCATCAGTTGGAGTTAAATAACCTGTTGCCAACACAAAGATGATCAGCCATGCAGTAATTATCAAACAGGAGGCTCACACTTTCTTTTTAGTTATATCCTGATGGTGACTTTGTTTTGAACAGGCAATGTATAAACAACGTTTCAATTAATTCTATATATATTGGATAAACTCAAACAAAAGCATCTTAAATGCCCAAAATGTAAAAATTACAAAATCGTAATAATGCTGTCGTATCTCTTCTAACCAATCCTTTCCCAGTTATTTCTAAGATTAATTCTGGTCGTTTGTAAACAACAAAAAAGTCCAGAACTGAATGTTGTTTTGCTATATTAGGTTCTAAATATTTCCAGCTAATGCCAGGGCTGAACTGCCAGCTTGTATGCCAACTATGAATCTAGTATGTGGTGATACATACAGAATGATTGCATACTTTTTCTCTCAACAATATAACTTTTTAAACAACTAACAGTCCTAACAGATGTGTATTTTCACCTTCTCAAATGTACCAGTACACAGGAAATCCTTAATGCATTGTGCCAGTACTGTAAATAACTGCACAGCTAATGGGGTCATCATTTACAAAATAATTTCAATTACCCAAATAGCAAATGTTTCCACTTTACTTCAGTCCATAAAAAAATCCACTCAAATACCCATTTGTGGAAGAGTTTGTGGCGTTTGTTTTGTTTATTTTTGTCCTTTGCAGAATGGAGTTTTAATTAGCATGGATTTCAGCCAAAGGTGGTTTACCAAAGTGTTTCTGTGGCAATGTGCTGATTTTAAAGAGAGACTAGAGGAATCTAGTCTTTGATCTGGATTCACTTAGAAATCTGAAAAATATTTCACAAATTAAACTCAATTCTCTTAAAGAAAAACGGATATCAAATCTCAATTCTGATATTGCTTTGAATTTAATTAGTTAAGCATATATTAGTATTTTTTCTTATTTTACAAGCATATTATTTCTGTTACCTAATGTTAGCTTAAAACACTTAAATCTTCCTTTCACCTTGTTATTGGATACATTGTGCATCTTGAAATCTGAATTCCTTGTAGTCTTAATTATCTCATTTGAGTACTTACTAAATTCACTAATTAATATGTCACTTAGTAATTGATGTCACTGCATTTGTAGTACAGCTTACAGAAGCTAAATCAAAAACACCAATACATAAATATTAAATCATACAATTTCTGTGAAACCACAAGAGAACGGCAACATAGTAGAGAGAGAGTCTGGTGTCGACTAAGCCTGCAAGGAAGGATAACTTTGTGGTTTTAAATTGGAGAGTGCTACAAATTTGTTTTATACAGCGTAGAAAATTGTATTTAAGAAAATTCAAGATTCATATTTTTTGTATTGTTCTATTATACATTTTTCTTTACTTTTATCTACCAGGTAGGTTGGAAAAATCTACCTTTTTATCTGTTACCTAACTCTAGTTTTGTCAAGGCTGGATAAAGACTGCACTATCCACAGGGTTCAGTGAGGAACCTCGTGTGCAACTGTAAAATTTTCTGGAGTGCACTGAATTCAGTTTTGATAATAATGGGTTATGTTTTAGAGGTGCAAAGCTGCAGTGCTGTCAGCTACGACTGAAAATCTGTTTAATGCTAAAAACAAAACAAAAGCATCAGTTCTGACAGTGTAAAGGAGATGAATAGAAACATCAGGGTAGAGAGATACTGAAAAACAGTGATGCAGAGTGCAATATGAGATCTGTGAACTTTGTTTCCAAACTGATCGGCTACGTTCAGCTCCATCGGGAATGCGTTGACAGATATCTTCAGTTTATTAGCTCCACAGTCATGCTTCACAACACTGTGGTCAAAGTTCGCTACTTACACAAGGACTGTTCAGCAGAATGCTGGAGTAACTAGAGAAACACACACATAAAAACCTCCTCACAGAAAGGTCTGAAAATGTTTTAGCCGAGAGAGGAAAGTGTTAACTACTGTACCTTTGCACTGAAGCTTACAAATTAATTAATTAATTAATTAATTAAAAAAACAGCCAGAAAGTAAAATTTTCCAAAATCTGAGGCAGAAAAAAACTAGACAGAACCATAAATTGCAATTGCATTTTCGAAAGACGAAAGGTTTCTCATAAACTTAAAAATCCAATATACCTGACATACGAATAAAACACATGGTGAAAGTTTCAACAATAAACTGTATTTGCACTTCTGATCGTCTCTCTCATTTAATCCATCGGCAGTCAAAGCCCCATGTGACTGCAGAGGCAAGAAAAAGTATTTTATGGTATTCATAAAATTATGTCAGTTGCTTACTGAAGTCAAGTAATCAGCAAACGCATCCACACAGCAAGACTTAAAAAAAAAAGCATGCTGTGTGGATGCTTTTCTTAACGGACAGGGAAACAAAGAGGTGATGGGAAGATGGATACAACTTCACAGAGGCTGATCCTACATGAGAACCTGCTAAGACTATGAGGAAGACTGTTTAGTTGAGTTTTCCACAGGACAACACTACACTCAACCAGGGCAACAATGGAAGAGTTAACAAGTGGAAGTCCAAATTTGAATCCCATCGAGAATTTGAGGCAAGTCTTTAAAAATCTGTTCTCACAGACACCAATCAATCGCTGTGACCTACCTTGAGCTTTTTTGCAAGAAATCATACAAAAATATGTCTAAATACTTCTAAATGGTCAAGACATATTCCAAAAATAAATCTATCTGCAATTGCAAACAAAAGATGTTCAGCTGATTGACTCAGATGAGATTACATATGAAGGCTTTTCAAGGTTTTGATTTCTAAAAGATTTTAAAAAATTAATTTATCATCCTTCGTCCCCACCACAATTACATAAAATCCACCTGTTACTTAACATTCTAATTAAATACAAAGAAGTTTGTAGTTTTCAAACTACAAACTTCTATATAACCTAATGTGTTTGAAGAAATATAATTAGTCTGATCATTTAGTTACAAAACTTTGCAAGACAAAACTGGAGAAAGAGTTCTCCAGTTCTTTGGGACTAAATTGACAATCAAGTTAATTTCCTTCACAGAAAATATTTAGTCATTCTCATTTATAAAAAATGTCTTGCTGTATTTTGGACAATTTATTTGGCACTTACATTCATCAAAATTTCCCTGGGTTTTAGAAGAAAATTAAAATAATAGATTTACTGTTATAAACCTATGTTCAGACATAAAAGTTAGGCTTCTAAAGCACAAAGCTGTTTATTCAAAACACAGAAAAAAAAACAACAAATAGCCTACATCAATATGACAGAAATATCCAAAGTCAGTCACTGTTGTTTAGCTAATAGAGAAAGAAGCCACTGTGCTTCTCCCAGTCAGTTCAATTTAGCAACTCTGTCATGGTGTTTTATATCCAGATGCAACAGTGAAGCAATCTGGGTTTCCTCCATCTTATATTCATGCCTCCAGGAAAAATCTTCGCCATAGCAACAGCTGCTGAGGCTAATGGTTTCCATAGTACTTGGAGCAATTTGCCAGATGGATTGAAAACTTCTCGGGCATACAATAAATAAATATTTTTGAACAGATAACAAATCAAAGGTATGGCTTAAATCACTTGACATTCCCATGTTGCAATGTTAAGGAACACTGCCTCTATTAGAATGGCTTTTTAAATGCTAATTTACATTAAAAAATTGCCTCTCTCCAGTTGAAAAACACCATACCATCCTCAGATGAAAACCTAGAGGTATATGTCTCAATCCACAGTTCAGTGATAAGTCACTCTGATGTGAAATTACTTAGCAGAATCTACAAATTACATTTTTACTTTCTTACCGATTTATGCATCATAAAACAACATCAGCAGCTTAATCCGTGAAGCACATGTGAGCCTACACAGGTGTGAAGTGATAAGGAGGATGATGGTGAAGACAGAAATTGGAGAGGAAGGGGGGAAAAAAAGAAGAGGAAAAACAGTCTGGTGTACAGTGAGACGTAAAAAGAGGACAAGTACCCATGCGTTAATGTGTAAATAAAACCTACAGATGAGAAATTGATATGGTGTTGTGCTCCATCTTCTGCTCAGACCCCACAACAATGCCATTGTAAGCCACAGCCTGAGTGACTGTCACATAGGGTAGATGGAAGGCAGCCAAGTGGAAATACATGTTTAGCCATGAAATGAGCACCACAGCCTTTCAGTCCCACATAAGTGGGGTAGTTAAAGGTTCACTCGGGTATTTCGCTGGCACCGCTTTCTTTCATAGTTCTGTGCAGAGCCATAAACGTGTTGCATATGAAGATTGTCACAGGAAATAACAGCCCTGCCTAATGTTTTAATTAACAACACAGAGCACTGCCTTTCGTGCTCCAAAAACAGCTATTATATCGAATGGCTCTCTTCACAGCAATAAATACTGGAATTCCTAATATGTAAATGCAAGATTAATTTTACAGCATGTCGAGGAGGAGCTGGATACAAAGGTCCACAAAAATATTTTTAACAACTTATTTTCTAACCAGCTGGTTCTTCACCACCAGCAGCTGGTTCACTCTGCTACAGAGTGAACTAGGCCATTTACATGATTTCTTAATGATAAAAATTTCTTTTTATTAAAGTCTTGTTTTCAAAGTAGTTCTGAAATAGATGCAAGAAGAAACAGGAAGATTCGGCAAGACAGGAATGGTTGCATGGAAACAAGAGCTTCCTGGAAAAAAAAGTGACAAGAAGAAGTAAAAGCAGCAAATCATATATGCAGTGAACAAACCGGTTTCTTTCTGTTTGTGCATTTAGTCCTTACTATTTTAGTTGAGAGCAATCTCACATTTGCACATGCTGTTGAATGGCAAAGCAACATTTACTTTTCACAATTTTTATAAAGATCACCAGCAGGAAAACCTGAAATTGTAAAAGGAAATGGCGCACACACACACACACACCCCCACCCACCCACACGCCTGCACACAGCTGAAATGTCACCGTCAGACTGCTTGTGATTTTGGTGATCTGACAAGCACAGTAGCCCTCAGCCTTCACACACCATGTAGAAACACTTCTGAAAGCCTCCGAGTCCTTCAGGGTAACAAACAAGATTTGGTCACAAACATATTTATTCTCTAGTTCTTGTTTATAATTCTGTTTTTGATTCCCTATCAAAAACTGAAACGATCAAACACTCCACCTGAGACTTCAGTTAAGTCTTTGAGGATTTTCAGATCAGAACTTTGGGAGAATAGATGCAGAGATCATTATGATATGATTATGATTAAAAATCCTAAAAACTCAAGTGACCGCTATGTGCATTTTAAACCCAATGGTTTCTGAATTTTTCCCATCACTGAGCAGTTTTAAAAACTGTTCTATATTTTATCTGTTTATTTCTGTCAGTTCCACAGTTTTTCTTTTCATGGATGATAGACTTGACCCGGTGATTCAGTGTACAACCATCTATTGGAAAAAAATCCTTCAAGGTTTGAAGCTGCCATTAATGTAAACATTATCCTTTGGACAGTATTACTTGCCAAGTACTTCTGTCTTTATCTTTGCTTTTCTGCAAGATCAACACTTGTCATGTTTCTATTACAAATGTGCACAAAACTGTGAATAATCTGCTAAAAAAAAACAACAAAAAACCCCAATTTCAGCATTGTGGTTTTCCTAACTAAATTAAAATTAATTCTAATTAAAATCACATGTGAATAAGTTTGTTCACGCAATTAGTCCTTAAAAAATTATCCAACTACTTCCTGTTGTCTTCTTTATGGTTTTTGCCTGTGGCTAAATCCACTTGTTGATCATGTGATGTACTCCTCCCTGTCGAGACACCAGACTTGAATTATTTTTGCAGAACTCTGCGCAATGTGAGGTGTGATTGGTCAGAAGTTTGCTGTCCTAAAGCATTTCTGCATAAACTACAGACACAATGCTGATATTTTGCTTCAATTAGTCCCCTTTCACAACTCGGTTTTGTTGTGAAAACCGATACTTTCAGGGAGCACATATCGGTCATGGTGAGGAATTATGTACATTTGTAAGATTCATCACAAAATGCCTTCAAAAGATTGCCAAGTTGCTAAAAACTCCTGAATGAAAATTACAAAGTCATCATTCACAGAGGAGGCCATCTGCAGGAAAGTGTGGCGCTCTCTTTGTGAACGTTTTGCTAAAACAAAACAGAAGACTCAGGGACGGAGTGGAGACCTCTGCATAAAGTATGTTAAAGTTGTTTTGGTTCTTTGAAAGAAAAGAGTAAAATGAGCAAATCCTGTCTGTTAAATTTCTCTCTGAACTGTTAAACGGGGAGTGACACAGTCTCATCTCCTTCTTTGGAGTGCTGAATTTATTTTTCAATTACTTTCAGATTTTTATCCTTGCTGTCATTTTCTTTGTATGATCATGTTTATTATGTGGCAAAACAAAAAAAAAATATCAGAGATTTGCTGCAACTTAGTCCTCGGGTGGGTTTTTGAAGTTTAAAGAGATTGGACAAAGTGATTTGATTATCGTCTTCACTGTTCTGAGATCTCTTAGTTTTGCGGGGAAGGTCCTATCTGTTGATTTAAGGTTGATCCTTGGCTTATCTGCCTGTAAGATGTGCTCAAAGTCAAATAATTTTACTCCACAAGAGGAACTGAAGGAAAATGGGAGACAAAAAAAATCTAGAGATAAAACTGGGAAAGGAAAATGATTAAAAACAAAAAAAGGAAGAATGAACTGGAGAGAGATAAAAGCAGTCTGTGCGATGGGTTTGATTTTTTTAAGACAGTTTCTGCAGATTGATGAAAGATTTTGAAAACTTAATTTTTTTTTTTTTTTGCAATAACCACAAGATTTTGAGTAGAAACTAAGTAAAAATAAGCTTATTTAAGGACAATGCCTTTCGTGGTGATTCATGGGAGTCTCAAAGCCTTTTAAAAAGAACCTTTCTAACCTGGATTGATGGAGGTAAGTGGCTTTGTTTCTCATCAGTCCATGAATTTCTTGAAAATCATGGACTGATTTGAAGAAATCCATGATTCAAAAAGTATGATGCTTTTTGATTTTTTCCCCCTACTTTATGTTGGCGAACAAGTTCTAAAACCTCAGGTACATCATCTTATGTGTGATCATTTGAAACGTGCCGCTTTAGCAAGAAACCAAAAAAAAATAAAAATAAATCCATAATCTGGTAAATATTTTTCACACAGCACTGCATGAGGAAAGCAGAAAAATGTTCCTACTTAGGGGCCTTAAATTATTCATGAAATTAGGAAGTGGACAAAAATGAAGGGAGACTTTAATGGACAGAGAGGAAACACCTGAGTGAAGTTGGCCCCCCCACCTTCTTCAAATCAGACAAAATTGGTGTCAAATGTTTGTGCTGCGTTTGTGCAGCAAAAATTTTTGTTTGTGCTGCTATCGTTTTAAAGATATAAGGAAATGTTTTTAGAGGTCATCAAAGGTCAACCAGCCACCCCCCCAC
>CAEGAG010271945.1:0-42231 GCA_903067065.1 Brachyrhaphis terrabensis
ATAGATAGATAGATAGATAGATAGATAGATAGATAGATAGATAGATAGATAGATAGATAGATAGATAGATAGATAGAATAAAAAGGAGTACATTTCTGCCAAAAAACTTTTTGACCTTTGGAAATTTTCTGAATCACATAATTTTGACTTTTGAAACTCAGAAATTCTTCAATCTAGAAGATTTCTAAGACTAATCTAAAAATTCCTGAGTTTTTTGGCTGAAATGTACTACTCCTTTTTTCATCTACAATGGCCCTGACGCCCCATTGTACATCTATCTATGGGGGGGGAGAAATGCACATGTATCCGTCAAGAGTTTTGGACAGATTTGAAAATGACAAGTTTTTATTCTTACAACGAACGAAAAGGCAAAGACAAAAATGAATATGCCGTTTACTTTGTTAAATGGGTTTTAAAAGATACTTCAGAGTCTGTGCATATTTACTTGTACTAGGGGTTGACCAATGAAAAGGTGTGCTGGTTACGGCGGATGGTTCCTTTGAAGACCAGAGGAGAACAAGAGAGCAGCATATCAGAGATATTCGCGCTAAAAATGGAAAGTCCTCCTCCAGAGCTGTCGACGCGGAGCTAAATATCATGTCAGATAATCGTTTGTGCTGTTCTTGTTTTTTATATATATATATATATATAATTTCAGAACGGTGAAACGAGCGGTGAGAGTCCGCTACCTCCTGATAGATGTGACGCTGCGGCGGGCGGCAGCAGAGAGAGATTTCCTTCCCTCGCGGACGGACAAACAAGGCGCGGAGAGGAGAGCGAGAGGGAGCCAATCACACGTCCAGACCGGCGGTGGGCGGAGCTGGCCGGCGGCGTCTCGACCAGTGAAAGCTCGCGAAGAGCGCCGAAACCCCACGTGGGTGTTGAGCGCCGAGCGACACCGTGAAGAGTTCTGGCCAATCAGGGCCGCGAAAGGTGATAATCTCGACGCTGATTGGCTCGCTGTTTTTTCTCCCTACAGAGTCCCGTCACTCAACACGCTTAGCCCATCGTTTTTAACTCTTTCCTACCACACGGGATGGCGCTGCCCATAAAGCACAAACCTGCTCTGTAATAGCTAAATGTGAATTAATGAATGACTCAGAGGCGGTTTGTTTTTAGAAACGCGATACATAAGTTAGTCCGGACTGATTCAAAGCCTCGTTTCAGACATATTCAAAGAAAAGCAGGGATGACATGGTGAAGAACTATAGTGGAGCAGCAGATCAGTGCAGCAGCGTTCTGTTTTTTAACGTGTTGACTTGATCATAATCAAATCAGCATGCAAGAAAACGATGAGATTAAAAGCACATGAGAAGACCATGCCTAGCAGTGAAGTGTAACCCACATTCACACATCCAGAGCCTAAATTTGTTCTCCTTCCCCAAACTGGGCACAAGAGAAGCAGAATCAGGCACTGAGTATTGACTGGAAGTGATCCGAACAAAGAGAACAGTCTCTCCAGTCCATCCTTCTTATTTTAAGAAGAACTCCACTGATCTTTGATAGTCGATGACGCCTCAAGTGTCGTAAGCTCTTTTCACTTTATGCGACGTCCTCCCCATCCCCCTACACACACATACATACACACCCCACACACCCCAAAAAGCAATAAACATTAACGCATCCATTTTAAATAGCACTACAGTCCGTCCCTCCGCGCTATGCAGTCATACAGGCACCAACACTGACAAACCGAGCATCAATCTTCTCTCGTTCTTTTCCTTTTTTTTTTTTGCAACCTCCGAAAAATATATAGTAAAGGTAGTCATATCAGGAAGGAGCAGGAGAAGGCTGACATCGCCTCTCTGTGGTTGGTTTGTGTATTGAAAAGAACGGTCAGTGTGTGAGAGTGAACCGAATGATTTGATCTGGATCAGAGCTTTTGAGTCATTTGGGTCGTAGTTCTATAGTGTCACTGGATTCCGGGCACGTGCCCCACATAAGCGACGTGATAGGCGCATCTCAGTAGGCCAGGATATGATGCAAAAGTGTATTTACCCCTCAAATCCAATTTAAAAGTCAGTCTGATTTTTAAGATTTTGTTTGGTTTTAGTTGTTTTTTTTGTTGTTTTTTTTTATGTTATAATCTGACATCAACATAGCATGTCCTTTAACACAGAAATGCAAGTATTTCCATGCACTTGCACAGAGTTCAAAACTTGGCTGGGTCTCGTTTTTTTGGAGGAGTTACTGCATCAATGCGGCGTGACACGGAGGAGATCAGTCCATGGTTCTGCTGTTGCTAAGGAAAACCAGGTTTCTTTAATAGCACTGTTGGTTCTGGGGTCTAGTTTTGGTCATTAGAGTTTTTTCCAGTCAATCACAGCGATTGCATAGATACTGAAGTGAGTATTAGTACCTTTAGCTGTACGGCTAGGTGTCCAGGCTGCTGGGAAATAAAATCAGCTTCTCCATAAAACTCTTCAGCATAGAGGGTCAGTGCTCTAAAATATCTATGGACTCAATAAGACCCGGCGGACCAACACTAGCAGGTGACTTGGCATCCCACATCATCTCAAGCTGCGTTTCCATTATAAGTGGAAAAATGTGTCTATATTCCACCAAGGTAAAAAACAAACAAAAAAAAAAAACACACAATTTCTCAGTTGCTGTGTTTCCATTAAATAAGAAACATAATTAAAATCACACGTGAATAAGTTCGTTCACACAATAAAGTCATTAAAAATACGCATCGGCATCCTCCTTCTACCACTTCCTGTCGTTTTCTTCTTCGTGGTTTCCGTCAGTGGCGTCATCCGGTTGTTCATCATGTGACTTGTGTGAAAACTGTTTCCATTGCAGTTTTGAGAAATGAACCAATATCAACATGAGAGAGAGCCGTAAATGGCAACATAGCCAAAAAACGAAAACACCTCATCCTGATGCTAAAACCTTTAAATGAAAAAACAAGTTTCTTTGAAATTGAGAAGTTTATTTTCGAAATATCAAATTGCTCAATTATGGGGTCAATGGAAACGCAGCTACTGACTGAAAATCTCACCCAGAACCGGAAGCATCGTGAATTCTGGACTCGTATTTCCATTTTCAAACAAAACACAAACTTTACTTTCTCTTAAAATATATTTTAGAAAAAGAGGCTGTCGTATTCCCTCTGGTTCCAGAAGACGTTAAAAGAATGCTACCATTCTGGATCTGACGTCAGGGAAATCCACTTGTTGGGAATTTCCCTGAATCTCTATAGCACTTTTTTCCTTTCACAGAACTTTCCTTTAATGAACTTGGATACAGCATTCTGTGAACATCCAGCTTCTTTACCCTCTCGAGAAACGTTTCAATGACTGTCTGCTGAACAACTGCCAAGTCAGCAATGTTTCCATCGATTTTGAATTCAGATATTTTTTTTCTATTTTAATTTGCTTATTTATTTTATGTAGTATTCTAACTTTCTAAGGAGCCACATTTTGTTTCTTTTCTCTTTGATAATGATTTGTTTTTTATAGAATGAAAACGGAGAAAGAATACTTCCAGATGTATTTCTGTAACAACTGATTGAAATGATCTTTTTATGGACATTCTGTCAGTTTCAGATGGACGCTTTGTACAGGAAGAAGACGTTTAGTGGTGGACAAAAAGGGATCAGAATTTACAGTAGAGACCAGGAGGACTTCCTTCCCCTCTGCACATTTCTAAAGCAAAGGAGCAGAGAGGGAGGAAAAAAAACAGAGACGAGGCCGAAGATGAAAGGCTCAGCTTGATGGACGTGGAGGAGAGGTTCCACTAACAACATTTTCTCTTTTCTGCTCCACATCCGACGCGTTTCACGCTGCCTCGTCTACACCAGGCCTTGGTCGGCTGAGGCAGCCGGCTGGTCTCAGACCCGTTCACGCCCGCTGCAGCTCTTGTTTTATTTTCCAGGAAACAAAAAAACTGGTTTTACCTTTCTGATTAACCAGTTCATAGTTTCTTGGAATCAAAAAAAAAAAAGTCAGGTGCACGGCCGCCAGAGCATCGTGGAAAAACCCGACATCGGAATTCATGGAAAGATTTTGTTTTTTATCTTAGGTTTTGTTTTCATACGCAAATATTTGCAGCAGATTTCTGCTGTCTTTTACCTTAAACAGAAGAATCAGAATTAGCTTTAGTTGTCGTCACATGCTCACAGCATTAAACACAAACATGTAAACTTTAGAGGAGTTTAAAAAAAATAAGCAAAGGAACATTATGTATATATCAATATGCACAGCTAATATTTCCTTGTTGAAAATAATGCAAATATTTTCATCTTGTTTTACAGCAGATAAGCTGACTTACCCAGGCTGTTAGGGGTTCATTGTGTTCATCAGAGACAGCCTGGGGGAAGAAACGGTCTCTGAGGCGACCTGAAGGTAAAAGTCTAGGCAGTTTGTGTCCAGGATGTGTGGGGTCTGCAGAGATGCTAGCAGCTCCTTTCCTGACCTGTACGCAGGGCAGTTAGCTTTAACCTGACTGTTCTTTGCAGTTTGGATCTGTCCTGTTGGTGGATGACGGATGAACGCAGGACAGGCTGAATAATAGCACCGAATGATGATGAGTAGCTGCTCCTGCGGAAGGCTGGACGTCCTGATTCGCTGCAGGACGTTCAGTTTCCGCTGCGCCTTCATCCAAACACTGGTTGTGTCTTCATTACTAATGTGTGCAAATCTTTGTCTATAGTCTGCTTATGTGAAAAAACAAATCAAAAACGAATTTCACAATTACAGTGTTTCCTTTAAAAAAGAAATTAAATTAGAATCAGGTGAATAAGTTTGGTGACGCGGTAAGTCATTAAAAATCACTGCTGTGATAGATGTAAACAGTTCCATGAGACATATTCATAATTCAGCCGTGGTGCTAGCGCTCATCATGTATCAGCCAATCAGAGGAGACATCAGCATCTTATTCAGGCTAATTTGCCTATTTGTTAGCGGCTGCATGTGGAGCGTTTTAGAGAAATTGTAGTTGGCCATTTTACAGAAGAGTTATGGATTCAACACGTTGGAACTGAGTGATGCTGTGAGAGCTCCAAAGGAGCCAGCTGACCTTTGTCCAAAAAAACAAACTATCATCGTCCAGTCACTTCCTGTTGTCTTCATCATCGTTTTTGCCAGTAGTAACATCTGGCTGCTGATCATGTGACTCACGTGACGTGAAAAAAAAAAAGAAAAAAGAGTTCCCATTGCCGTTTTGAGAAACACATCTGTTCTAATGCGGCTGAAAAAAAATCACCTCATCATAGCTCAAAAACTTGAGTGAGCTTTGTCGAAACGTATGTTTCCTTAAGTAAATTTATTTTTGCAATTTCAAGTTGCGCCATTTTATGGTCAGTGAAATGCAGTTACTTACACTCCAAAACAGAAGTCTCTAATCCTGGTCCTTAACATCTACCATCCTGAAGGTTTTCAATGAATCACTGCTTCAGCACACCTGAATCAAATGACTCATGACCTGCTGAAGAGGTCATGCAATCACTGTAATGCACGCGCTCACTGTTATATAGTCAAAGTTCAGTACTCCAAGTTGAGATTCATTTACGCTGTTAATGTGTGTGACGTGTGCAGGAAACAGGAAAAGCCATGAACGACGTCCGACAGCCTCCAGGTGAAACCCTCTCCGGCTCGTTTTTGTGTCGCGAGAAGCAACAACTCATACAATCAGGGGACTCAGACATAGATCCGGCTGATCCCGCTTTCATTCAGTTCACAACCTGTGGAAATGAACTGAAGCCCAGACAGGAAGGACGGGGAGGAAGGCCGACTTATTGGACTTACATGGGAAAAAAAAAACTGAAATGGAGGAGATGAGAATGACTAGAAGAAGAGACAGAGGAAGAGTGTGAGTCTGAATAGGAAGGGGTGGTGGGTGGGGGGGTGTCTATGTGGTGATTGTGTGTGTTGGTGGGAGGGACGGGGGGAGGTTCACTGTGGGGTACGAGGCAGCACCCTGCAGTTCCTAGTAATGGCAGAATAGAACTTAATAGGGTAGAAAAAGGCTGGAGGCTGTTAACTCACAAACGGTCATTTTAAATTCCCCGTTCTCCATCTTTCCCTCTCCTCCGTCTCTCTGTGCACTTTGTGCATCTTTAACTCTTCCCATCCATGTCTGCCTGCCTGTGCCCCCCATTGCATCCCCCGAAACACACACACACACACACGCACTTTTCATCTCTTCTACCTCTCTTTTAACCACTCCTCTCTCCTACCTCTTCCTTGCCATCACTCCTTGCACCCCCCCGCCCCCAGGCCTCTCCTTGGAGGAGGTGTAATGATAGCTATTTGAGTGTCATCAGAGGATCGCTGTAATGGCTTCTAAAGCAACATCCTACGGTTGCCACAGTGAACCTGGCACAGCCGCTGTCCCAAAAGAAGAGCGTAGAAAAAAGAAAAGAAGAAAAAGAAAAACACATCTGGTTGGTTGTAGACAGGCGTCGCCGTGCCGACAGCAGCAGCAGATGATGACGCGGCCCCGAGGGGCCACGGAGAGCGAGCTAATGATGCGTGGGATAGGATACATATGAGGACCAAGTACAGTAATAGTGATAATAGAGAGAGTAATGAAAACAATAGCGCTGATAATGATAACAGTGTGTGACTTTTCTGATTTGTTAGCACCATGTCTGACTCTGTCTTCCACACACATGCACCTCTTTTTTTTCCTCCTCTCTTTTTTCCTCTCATTCTTTTTCCCCCTCCTTTGTTTTGAAGATTTTTTTTGCTTTAATTTAAGAAACGGAGAAGGAAGGAGGAGATCCACGATTAGAAATTCAAGGATGCAAAAGCGAAGATCTGATTTCCATTTTAATTCCTTTATTTTATTTTTTTAATTTTTTTTGAAGAGCTGGATGCTGAGCTGACAATGGATTTCATGCATGCACACGCATGCCCGCCACGGAGCCCGTCGCTTAAATATCAGGTAAAAAAAAAAAAAAAAGAAGAGAGGAGTGAATGTTAATAGGTGGGAAAGGAGAAAACTACTGGATTTCTGATGTTTAAAACAGATGTGAAACTACAGCTTTACGCGGTTCAGGCGTGAACTGGACCTTCTATGTGTTGAGCAGCGATGCCCTCTGTAGGTCAGACAGCAGCAGTGGTCAGGACGACTTCAGCTGGTCTAGATTCCAGTTCCTCCTGTTTACAGCTAATCCTAAGCGGCCATTTAATTTTATTATTTTTCTGAATCATCCTGAAAAATAAGGCAAAAGCAGAAAAAAACAGCAATGGGGTAAACCTGAAGATAAGAGGAGAAGGAAACACATTTTTCAAAAATCATTTGAAATGAATCAAGATGTAACATGAACATCCTGTCACTCATTAGGCCTGCATGTCATAATGATTTTAGACTTCTAAACCTCCGTTTGAATTGTTCTTTTTCCAGAATCGAGTAAAACAGGAACTAGTTGGCAGGGTTTTAATTGTTTTTTTCTTATCCAGCATTCAGAATCTATGCTCCACAAATCTGGAACAAACTACCAGAAAACTGCAGAACAGCTGAAACACAGAGTTCCTTTAAATCTAGGCCAAAAACCCGCCTGCTTAGAGCTGCTGAACCATAATAAATGAAACATTAACCACCATGTTTGAAGTTTATCGGTGATTTTGGACAGTGACCTGTGTCCGGTCGAGAGAACACTGTTCATCAGAAGAAGTCGTTAAGTTAGGACCTGTTTACCATGGATGATTCTACCAACCAATGACCAATTAGATCCTTGGATCACTGGGACTCTCCAACCCCTCCACCTGGTAAGGTCGCTGCCTTGGAATCCTTTTCCTGGAGGAGCTGGCCCAAGTGGCTGGGTAGAAGAAAGTCTAGGCCTCTCTGCTTAGACTGTTGCCTCCGACATGATGGATGGACAGACGGACAGACATTGGAGCACAGCTAAGTTCTTTCTGAGGTGTATGCAGACACATTATAGGCACTTCCCCAGTAGTTTTCAATGCACAAACAGCTGTTAAATACAGAAAATGCCAATAGAAATAATTATTCCACCATGTTTTGGCGCCCCCTCTAGCGTAGCACCACTATGCATCGCATATAGTACATGCCTACTTTTTGTGCCACTGGATGGATGGATGGAGAGATGAAGGAGGAAGACTCCCTCCATGTTCTTCAATTTTATTTTATTGATTAAAACCAAGACACAGTTTGGTGTTCCAGTGGGACCGTGAGCCAAACACACCAAAACCGGGTTTGGAAAGAATAAAGACAGCAAACATTACGTTTCTGGAATTTAACAGTATTGAAAATTTGTGGACTCTGCGTTAAAAGCAGTATTTGTGTCAGGAAGTCGACTAATTTACCGTTACAAGAAGTAAACATTCAGGCAGAGGCATGCGAGAAGCTTTTAATGGTCACAAAAATATGTTTCCATATAACTATCTAAGGCACATTCAACCTAATATTTGGGGTGTTGGTCTATATTTGAACCTGTATATCTAATGTTTACACCATCTGGCCAGGAACACAAAATCCCACAATCAAATCTGTACATACAATTCTTGTTTTTCAAATTACTTAAAATGAACTGAAGTTGAAAAAACTGAAAGCCAACAAACAATGTTGTTATGGTTGTTGATGAGTGGGTGTAAACTTCTCATCGGCACGATTAATAATTATTTAAAGTCTAACCAGTTTCAAACTTTAAATATATTTTATATCCCCTCCAGCCTTGGAGAGGTGACAGCAAGATTTGCCCTTTGAATTTCTATATCATAAATTTTCATAATTCTCAGTTTTCCAGTCCAAAACTCTAAGCTTTATAATCCAGCTGGATCCAACTGGATTTAATGTTCCATTTTTTTTCTCCTGTTTTCTATTTAGCGCTAATAAATCTCCACAAAACTAATTTGAACCCAGCTGTTTTATCCCCCTGCATCTTCACAGTTACAATCGTTCTCATCTCACTGATGTTAGAGTATAAATTTAACATTATTACTTATTTTGCTTTTGTATTTTTGCAATATCAGGGCTTGTGTTTATATGTTATTTAATTTTATGCTTTACTTTCCTACTTTATGGAAGTGATTAGTGCTCAAGTCTTCCAGCAGTATTTTCAGACTTTTAAATTGGAAAAATTGTTGTTTTTGTGAATGAAATGTGGCGAGTCATAAATAAAGAATAGAACTTTCTGGTTATAAACATGTAGAAATGTTGAGTCTTAGGTGCCACCAAAGGAGTAAACTTCTACTTCTGAGATACAAAATGCCATTTTGTAAAATGAAAAAATATTTTATTCCAGCTGCTATTATCCAGGTCAATTCCAAGTCCACATTTTAAAGACTAATATGTACTAGTCTTATTAGTACATATTAGTACTAATAATATGTACTAATTACATATTATTAGTAATATGTAATTAGTCTCTTTTTTAGTCTCGTCTCTTTTTTGTACATATTTTATGTGGGTCTTTGTATGCTTTCACTGCTATCTGCACAACAAAATTGCCTTTGGGAATAATAAAGCTTACTTAACTTGACTAGCTAGGTGATGCTACTAGTTATGTTCACTTAGCTCACATTACCTGTAGCCCAAACATAAAGAGAAAATTATGTTAGCTTTTTAAATGTTCAAAAATAAACCACCGCCTCATCAAAGTATCGTGTGTGTTTTCTGGAAGTAATAGTTACGGTGCGTAACTTCTGTTTCCAGTGTGTCAGAGCTAATGCTATGGCATTAGCATAGCGGCTGAATTTGACACATGTAACAGGAAAGAAAGTTGTAATGTCCAAGGCTGAAAACATTTCTCCAGAGCTGCAGCTCTGGAGAAAAATAAATAAATCTCCTCTTCCTGCTCCTGTTTACATGCAAGCTAATGTTAGCATTGCAGTATAGCTATATGACTCAGATAGCTAGAAAAGCAGTCCCACCACATGCTTGTGTGAATTTGACAGAACAGATATCAAAGCTTATTTGGATAAAATATACTGCAGTATTTGTATTGTTGGGTGCTACAAACGTGCCTTTCTAATCTGCTCACTTGATGACCCTTCTCTTTGTCTTAATTTACACTCAAGCCCCCGAAAAACTAGGTTTCTTTGCTGAGTGAGCCATGGGTTGATTTAACACATTAGGGCTGGTTATTAGTTTGACCCAAACTACTGGGTGGTGTTTTCACCTCAGTAATCTGATTGATATAAGCAATATTTGACGGTAAAACTATCATAAAGTCAGTTGAAAAAAGCTTATGTTACACGGTAACATAAGTAATTTTTTGGTAATGAACTTTTTTTCATTTTCTACAATTCCCAGGACATACTGCAACACAAACACACAATTTATAATTTATCAACATAATGTGCATGATTAGTCTTTTTTATTGTGTGTGGAGAGGGGAGGGGGGACCAATGTGAGAAAGAACCAATGCATACACAGAAAGTGCCCAGTTAAATTCAAACCCTGGACCCAGGTTTATAGCCACAGCTAACAGTGCCAGCAACAATCTTTAAATAATAAATATCGGCAAGTAACTGAAAACAAAACCCATTCTCACTATATAAAACTGTAAAAGATATGGCCTGTCTATATTAACTTTGTGACCAAGTCTTTATAAGCCAGTATTGTCAACTCAGTAACTTTGTTGCTATGTTTAAGTGTTCAGAGCCATCCAATGACTCTTGAAAAATAACTAAATTAGCTAGGGAGAAACCTCTTAACTTTTTATGAGTCAACGAAAGCTTTTGGAGACTCTAACCTGAAATCACACATCATTCCTGCTCATATTCAGAATCCCAAGGCACGGAAACCTAAGCTATTAACACTTATTAAATGGAATAATTTTGCCATCATATGCAGGGTGGATGACTATAACATTTCGTCACCTTCCTAAAATATTGGCTTGAGTCTATTATTATTATTTTTTTCCAAAAGTAATTTTACCAAAAAAAGAAAGTCACCACCGTTTCCTTTCAAAATGATGTCACAGGCCAAAAAATAAAAAATAAAAAATCATAGGTCATTATTTTAGGAAGGTGATGATTTGTAAGTCTGAGTTACATTGTCACCATTTGTGTGACATGCATTGTCCATTCTAGTTTATGCAGCAGTTTAGTCCTCGTTCTTCAGGAGTAAAATGACTAGTGGCCATTTTCCATTTTCCAACAATAGTTGGACAAGAAGGAGGCAGGAAGGGGAAGACATGCGCTAAGGGTACTGAGGTCGGGAATCAAACCCGGAACAACCGCTACGAGGACTATCACTTCTACATACGGGACACCCACTGTACCTACTACGCCACACGAAGCCCCAACTCTCTGCTTGGTGATGACATCTACATTGCTCTGTGTCAGTGAGTCAATGTATACGTTCATTTCCACTAACAAGCAGAGTAAATGTCATCATGTGTGATGCGCGGGAGTGTGCGTGGAGTGGCGGTGTGTGTGTGTGTGTTTGAGGGTTGGCAGTAGATTAGCCAGGTTGGGATGATTGGGTTGAGGATTAGGTGGATTCAGGAACAGACACGTCTGTTTACTCCTCAAAGGCGACCTATAATAGGCTGATTGGCAAGGCTGATTACACACACGCACGCACACCCACGCACACGCACACAGGAGCAAGCACACATATTCAAAACGTTGCATGATCATTAGGTTGTTGCCTTTATACCCAGCGACTCCTTTCCTAAATTTAGATGTAAAGTCTGCCTCCCCCTTCATCTCAGACACACTTCCCATTAGAATGGAGAGAGCTTGCAATCAGAGACAGTGTGTAACCAAACCCAGCACAGGCAGGTAAGGGGAGCCGCAGTCAGGCAAGTACCCCAAAGGCAGAGGGAGTTCTCTGGTTACCCGGCGCTGTGGGAGCATACATGAGCATTGTCTCTACTCACTTCTATTTATGTGCAGGAGAAAGAGGTGAAGAGCAGAGCTCCAAATGAGGTGAAGAAAAAGAGAAAGGCAGGATTAGATACCTTGCAGGTTAGAGAAAGGCAGAGAGGGAAAAGAAGAGGATGGGAAGAAAAATCGTAAGGGAGAGGCTTAAGATTACAAAGGAGAGCATCATTCATAGCTGGCTTGAGTTGTGATAGACAGTTTATGCTTTTAGACGATTGAAGCGGTCCTCCAGTTTTCTAGGGCCTCTGAGGATGTTCTCCATCCCTGCTTAAACTTGCTTTTCACAATCTAGAAGTCTGAGCTACACAGAAAGGTAAAGCAAAGTGTAAAGCTAGTGGATATGATTGATCCAAACATAGTATAGGCAAAGAAGCCAAAGGGGGGAACAGACAACACCCAAGAGAAGTCAAGTCTTGGGGAACCAAATGATTGAGCCTTTGGGGTAAATAACAAGTCATGCAAGAACAGGGGTGAAGCTGTTCAGCTGGAGAGACGAGGGAAAAAGGGATATAGGCTTCACAAGGCGAGCTGAGCAGTCCAGAGCAAAATTAGTCCACAGAGAAAGAGGGGCTGACACTGGACAGAAGAGAGATCAAGGCTGACTCAAGTCTCTGCTGCCTCTAACCTGATTAGGGAGAACAGGAGTGGTGGAGGAGCTGAGTTTGGAGACCCGATCAGCAGAAAGTACAAGCCAGCAAGAAAAGAAGAAAAAGGAGAAGGAATTACAAGAGGGAGCCTGACGAAAGAAGCCTTTTAAATCTGGGAGCTGGAATTGGAGCCGCAGGAACTGCAGAGGGGAAGCCACAAAACCGCAGTAAGTAAATTAGGAGGCTGCGGCTGGAAAAATGTATAATGAAGTCATGGGCGGGGGAAATAATTTGTGGTTTTCGGAGTGCTTTATGTACTGCACCTTAATGAATTGATTTCCTGCTTTTACAGCGTTTGCATTTCACCATTCACTTTGATGCTTCTCTTATTCTTCACAGCTTAAAAACCTCTCTTCTTTCTTTAGTCTAATCAGACTATTTCTTCTGTATCTCCCGTCCCCAGATTTTAATTTCTCATTTCTCTCTCCCAACTCTTGTCACATGTCCTTCCTTACTCTCTGGACTCAACATACCCAAAGGTGAAGATGCCTGCTAACGGAAACCATCCCTTGAAGTTACAGTTTGGTCTTATCAATCATGAGGGTCGTTACCTCACTGCAGAAAACTTTGGTTTCAAGGTAAGCAGTGCAAGCTAATGAAACCGTTTTGGTGGTGGTACGTGTCATCTGTAGACATAATGTATTAAAAGGACACCTTTTTTGTTTCTCAGCTGAATGCATCAGCTCCAAGCCTAAAGAAGAAGCAGATATGGACTCTAGAGCAAGACTCCCAGGAGACCCAAGTTGTGTATTTACGCAGTCATCTGGGACGCTACTTGGCTTCTGACAAGGATGGCAAAGTCACCTGCGAGGCAGATGGCCATAACTCCGACTGCCGCTTCCTCATCGTACCGCAGTCAGACGGCCGCTGGGCCCTCCAGTCTGAGCAATACCTCCGCTTCTTCGGTGGCTCTCGGGACTACTTGTCTTGCTTCGCTCAGATAATCACAGATGCCGAGCTTTGGGCAATGCACCTGGCTCTGCATCCGCAAGCCAACCTGCTGTCTGTCGCCCGTAAGCGCTATGCCCACCTCTCCACGGAGGACGGGGAAATCGCAGTGGACAGGAACATTCCATGGGGTGTTGAGGCACTCCTGACTCTCGTCTACCTGGATGGGAAGTACTGCTTAAAGACCTGCGACAGCCGCTTCCTCAGCAGCGATGGGAAGCTGCTGACAGAGAATGGGAGGGCCACAGCATACACACTGGAGCTGAAGTGTGGGAAGCTTACCTTTAAAGACTGTGATGGAAAGTATTTGTCTCCCATGGGCCCCACAGGGACCCTGAGGTCAGGACGATGCTCCAAGCCAGGCAAAGATGAACTGTTTGACTTGGAGGAGAGCCACCCACAAGTGGTTTTGATAGCAGCTAATGGCCGTTATGTCTCCAACAGACAAGGTAAGAAAACACAGACCCAGCTTTAAAATAGTTTCCTCTCTAAAATCCTTAGATTCATTGAATTCCTGCTCCAAGGTCATCTTGCTAGTCTTCCAAAAACATTGCACAGACTCCCAACAAGCTGATTGAATGAACAAAGACTGACCTTCAATGCCATTGCTGATGGTCACGCAAGCTTTTGCTGACACATGCTGACCTGCTTACATTCATAATGAAGCCAAAACTGATGACTGGTAAGGGGTGCATGGTAATTATGAGTAATGCACTTTGCGCTTATCGTGCATAAGTTACAGTGAACAGATGCATCTTTCCATTAAAATAAAATTGATTCACAGTGTGGGTCTCATGAAAGGCACCAGAGGGCAACGGCGGATTTTGGAATGGGACTTTGTCTATGATACAAAGTAATTACCCCTAAGCCCACTGGCTTCACCAACTGCCAACCAGCACTGGCATTAACTGAGAAGGAGTCCGTATGGATGATGTTCGGCCAATTCTTTTATTTAAATTATATCGGAGGGTTTTCCAGCATGATTGACCTTTATAAGTTCACACCTCAGCATCTCTCAGAGTTAAGTCCAGGCTTTGCCGATGTCCAGCCAAAATTTACACTTAAATATTGTTGAGCAACTCAACTAGCAACTCTTTAGCTTAAGGATGGGGGAACTTGCTCCTTCAAGATTTTATTGTAACAAGCAAAATTCATGGCTCCATGAATTATAACAAGTTGTCTAGGTGAAGCAGCAGCTCAGCCTAAGATCATCACACTACCACCACCACCACATTTGACTTCAGTGTGATGTTCTTTCTCTGAAATGCTTTGTTAGTTTTATTCCAGATGTAGGAAATTCATACCTTACAACGTATTTCCGTTTTGTCTTGGCAGTCCACTGAAAATTGTCCCAAAACTCTTGGACATTATCAAGATGTTTTGTGGCTAATCTGTGATGAGCCTGTGTATTCCTTTTGGTCAACAGTGATTCTTGTCTTGGGGTGTAGTGGTTTACTTTTTTACATATTTGTTAAAACTGTCAATATGTCGGGACACTACTGTCCTGAATAGTGACCATAGTCACTACGTCAGGACTATGACAGACAGATAATCTGTGAAAAAAATCAAGCTCATCTTCTTTCTCCCAGTGCTCCAAGTTCTAACTAGAAATGACCAATAATAGTCAGAAGGAGAGTCATAGCGCTGTCAATCATGCTTGACACTGCTGCTCCACACCCCTCACTCCCTGCTCTCTGCTATGCTAAAACGCCTTCCCAACAGCAGAGCCTGCCATGAATGCTAGGCTAGTGAGCAAAGCCACCCATGACTGCAGATAAACAGTTTTTCCTTGAACGGTGAGTTGTTTCTCCACAATTATCACATTGTGCAGCATGTACACAAGACTGATTGACAGTGCTAAGACCGTCATCCTTACTCTGATTGGTTGTTTTGGTGGGAAACAGTGTATTTCTTCAGACAGATCATTTGTCTCTTACTGCTGTGACATGATGACAGTTTTAACAAGTAAAAAAATAGTTTTTATAAAGGTTACATACTGCAGCTGTAAGTGATGCAACTGAGGTCCACAGTGCTTCTTTACATGGACTCTTCTCTGACCTCCTGAATAAGCTGCTGAGAGTAATTTGGGGGGGCCGGCCACTCCCAAGGATATTTAGTAGCCCACTGTTCTAAGTTTTCTCCATTTGTGGATGATGGATTTTTATGTGGTTCTTTGGAATCAACTTTGTAATCCTTAGATTGGGGCATGAAGTGTTGATGGCTTCATGTTGTGTGAGCGATTCTATTGAAGTGATTTTGTGATTTTACAGTTTGGCAGTAATCAGGCCTGAAGGTGACAAGTAAAACTGGGCATAGAGGTCCAAGAAATCTAATTAATTACAGTTCATTTCTGATTTAAGCAGCTGAGATTTTGTCATAAAACGGCCTCACCATAATAAATACATACGTTAATTGTTTTACATCTCTGCTATATCATTTGCTTAAAATAAATGTTGTGTTTGTCCCGGTTCATTTAGCTCTATGCTCTCAGTGATGCGGCTGCCTGTGCCTGTGTTGATATTGAATTATGTCTTTACTCTTCAGTCTTGTGATATGGGAACTTCAGGCGTTATTTGAGCTCTGTGTTAGGCATGACATCACCTCATTGTGCTGATGGACTCCTCGTTGACCCCAAAGTAGTTTCCTCTCAAAACCAAGGTTGAATTTCTTTGATCAGTGTAAAAACCAGAGCAGTTCTAAATTAGAGTGTCATGTTTCATCTAGTTGAGTTGCCACAGAGTGACTTGCCTAGAGTTTCAGTCGCCATGGTCAAAGGGCCCATTGGTCTGATTTCAGAATGGATTTGGAGGTGGATTAGCATAGACCAGTGGCGGTTGTCAGCACATTAGATCATGTCAGCCATCACCAGGCAGATTCTAGTCTGCAGGCTCAAGTTGCTACAACCCTGGATGCTGTAACTGACTATCTCCTTACTCATTGTTCCTGGTTAGCGATGGCCGCTCCGAGCAGGAACTAAATTGCTAGAAGTACTGTAAACTGATTACCATTTGGTTTCATATGAAACAAACATTTGGGATACCATGCTATGTACATTTATGCATGTTGATTATTTTAAACTACATGCTGCTCCTTGTCCTGTTTTTTTTTTACTCTTTTAGCACTCTCTATCCACAAACAAAAGCCTCATATTTTATCTGCAGCGCTCGCCCACTCACAATCATGCTATCCTGCTGAGACGAGTGGTGAGTTGTTTTGAATTATGGATGAAGTTGGCCCCCGTTCCTGGAGGGCGAGGGGGGGCGGGAGGGGAATCTGCTTTCAGAAACCCAATGCCTCTTACCTGCAGCCAAAACTTCCACCCCATGAGTCCGGCTTTAACCTGCTAATCTAACCTGCAAACAGTAAGGCTGATGGGTTTATGTGGATTTGATTATACATTAAGAACTAAATGTCTCTAATGTGCTTTATACACACTAAACACATTTGGAGGTTAGTGCATTATACACATTTAGTCCAAGTTATGGTCAAAATTCCTGTGTAGTCCAAGAGGTTTATATCCAGCTTTATCTAGTTTAGCGACAAAGCTAACACTAACGTTTGCTTCTTAAAGAGGCAGTATTGCATAAAATCAACTGTTCTGAACTTTAAAACATAATGTAATGTTAGGCCTTCATCAAAAACACTTAAAATGTTACCTTGATTCTTTCATGAATGTTTGAGAAATTCAAACGTTCTTGTATTTCCCATGGCAACCAATCAGCTGCGTAAAACACCTGGATGGACCGAGCACCACCTTCAAGAAGCAGCTGCAAGAAGGAGCTGCAGCTTCTGAGCTTCCGCCTCACAGAGCAGCAGTCCTCCATTCAGCTCCTTCAGACTAGCCAGCAGCAATTAACAAACATCTAATGGAACTGTACACCTGCTGAGCTCTTTGTCAGAGCATTGGTAAAAACATTGTTAAAGGGTTAAGAGAGGAGCCATGTTGTGATGACTTCCTGAAGGTGGAGTTTCAGAAAGAACAGGAGTTTTTAAAGGGACAGAGGTCCAGTTTCAAGGCTCTAAGTTACGAAGTCAGATTTCTTCTAAGTCATAAATATTGCATTTTTATAACAACTGAAGGTAACATAGCTACTTGATTGTGCTATAAAATGACACAATGTGACTGGAAAACTCATACTGCTCCTTTAACTGAGACAGATGTGACCAATGAATCACACATATTAGCAGTGGTTGGAAGAGGTTCACACCTCAACAGAAATTACTTTAAAAACACCAGTAAATCCATAAAAGTTGATTGAAAATATGATTCTGGATTTGGAAATTTTGAATTTTGCAGCATGCACCCTGGTCAGATCATGAAACTTTTGGGTTGGTTGTACAAATGTTTTGTGCTTTGATTAATAAATAAAACATGAATTGTAAATAACAAATTATACAGCCTCCTCTTGGCTCTGATTGGTTGTGAAGCATTTCTTCAGACGGCAATAGTAGCTGAGGGACGAGGGGGAGGAGATCGATCTTTGCACGGATCAACTGTCTCATAACGACATGGAGGCAGTTTTAGCAAATATATAACATATTTTTGTAAAAGTGACATATTATAGTATAGAAGAATAAAAGATGATTATTGTATGAATTCAGTCAGTTGGTCTGTATTGTATGCACTGTGTAACGTTGAGTCTCATGATTTTTCACTGGCCAGTCACAACTTTCCTGCTAAAAAATTCCACAAGAGTCAAAGTGAATATCACTAAAGCCAAGAAATGTATTTTCCAAAATGACAGACTTTCTCCATCCATGCACAAAGCCTAGGACAAAATGTGTTGGAAAAAGTACAAAAATAAACAAAGGAAAGTGTAGTCGTGATGGATGAAAAGCTGGGAGCTCATGGATAATAAGGGACGCAGGGATAGTGGCATCGGCTTACTATTAATAATTGATGTCAGAGCCGACTATCGTTGATGGATTAGTTAGGTCTGCCCCACTTCCAGACTTGTAGGTAGGACAACCAGAGGAAGGGGAGCTAGATCTGGGCTTCGATCAGAAATAAGACACTAGAACTTGTGTGTTATTCAGGAGCTCCTGGAAGTGCACTGATCCATTTGTTTCTCTCCTCCTTTCCTTTTTCTTGACCATCAAGTGTGTCAAAGATGCTCATCAACAATACCGTCAATAAATAATCATGCCAGCTCGGATTAGAGCACATCCAATCTCCCTTCCCCCTTTTTCTGGCTTTCTTTTTCCTTCTTCCTCCACCTTTCCTTCCACTGTCGGCTCTTGTCTCATCTGTCAGACAGCAACTATAAGGTCCCAGCTGAGCTCTGTCTGAAGATCATTTCTGGGTTGAATTAGTGTGAAATAGACACACGGAATAGGTAGACTAAGCATGACATTGAGCTGGGATGAGAGAGAATGGGAGTGATAGGCCCCCAGGCGTCGCTACGGAGTGGAAGAGCTTAAATTTATGCTTCAGATGCACTTAAGATCAATGATAATTTAACCAGCTGTACGACCTAATGATACCTAGTTTATCAAGTGTGAATAAGATGTGATTAAACCATCCCAGCAGCTCAGTGAGCGTGACATCTCTGTTGCGTATCATACCCTCTCCTCCCCGGTTTATCTCCGTGGTCGCTTTTCAAATGCCCCAAAAGAATATTTCAAACAAATTGGATTAACACTGTCACGAACGAGCCGCTGAAGGCTGCGCACCTAGTTTAGAGATTTCATACCGACAAAAGTCGTCTGCAGCTCTTTTGTCTTTATATTTCGTTTGAAAGAAGTCAGACTTTTCCTCTCACCTGTCAAAGTGCTCTTCCGCTCACCGGGATTTAGAATATAGATTTTACTCATTTGGATTTAATAACAATCGCACAGCTCTGCCATGTTGTTTGATTATAAACAAGCTAGAGGTTAACATATGATCTGGAACAACAGGGACAAGAACAATAAGAAAATTCTCACTGGCCAGGACATTCCATACTTCACAGGAACTATTGGGAAATCCTCACAGGTCAGTCCTACTGCAGGCCCGTTTGTATAATAATGGCTTCACTCCAAACAGGGAACGAGTTCTGACCAGGTAAATGTGTCAAGAGCAAACTGCAAGAATCCCAACCTAGAGCTGCAAGAAGACAATTTAAAGGGGCAGTATTAAGTGTTTTCCAGGCATATAGTGCCATTTTATAGCACAATCAAGTAGCTATGTTACCTTCAGTTGTTCTAAAAATGCTATGTATATTAAATATGGCTTAAAAGAAATTTGACTTTTATTTTTAACGCCTTAAAATTGGGCCTCTGTCTCTTTAAAATCTCCTGCTCTTTCTGAACACAACATGGCTCCTCTATTAACCCTTTAACCATGCTTTTACCAGCGTTTGACTGACAAGTAGCTCCCATAATGCTAATTGTTGCTGGCTAGTCTGAAGGAGCTGAGTGGGGAAGGGGTGTTCTGTGTTCTGTGAGGCGGAAACTCGGAAACTGCAGCTCAGAGGACGAAATGTCTCAAGGCAGCGCTACGCCCACCTAGGTGTTTTGCAAAGTTGAATGGTTGCCATGGAGATTAAAGGATTCCTCAAACATGCATGAAAAGAATCAAGGCAACACTCCAGTGGTTTGGTTTAGGGAATACATTATAACATACTGCCCCTTTAAGAATGAATTCTGAACGCACAGTGCAGAGTTATTGTGGAGTATTTTTAAAATTTTACAGCACAGCTAGCTGCTACGACAACTCAGAACAGTAGTACTATCAAACTTTCATGAGTTATTGCTTCAAATGTCAAATATACCTGTCACTTTTTGACATACAAAAACATTATGATGAAGTCTAAAACAAAACTAATCACAGAAGTTAATTCAGTTGATTATCCATATGTTACAGTCATGTTTCACATTTGTTTTAATTTTAATTCCCATTTCAGCCAGTTGACTGTAATGAAATACAACAGATTTATAATGTATATAGTAGAAAGCAAAGCAAAGCATAAACCAGGAAAGGCTAAACCAGCTTTGACAAAATCTTACAATATGCAAGCTGGCTCTTTGGAATGGCTTTCTGGTAAAACTCTCTTAGGAAGACAGACTGATGAGTGACTGGTAGGGTAAGCATCAGGTGTCCCATAATCAAGAAGTGAAATTTCACCCAGGACTGGTTTTCCTGGAAGTTCTCCTCAGAGACTCTGACCTTGTTTATCTCGGAGATGTAGCTGACAAGAAAAGTGAAGTGTCTGTTTATTGGGGATTGTTGCGCCCGCAGGACGGTGACGAGGTGGGCTCTATGGCCTGGGAACTGGGGAAGATGATGTCACAGAATGTGGTAACTCTGGTAGCGAAGGGGGGAAATGTCAGGCACCCATCTGAAAATAAATAAATAAAAAATAACCCCAGTTATGTTATTTTAAAACAAACAAGCTGAGCAGATCATCAAAGCACAGCTAGCTGCTGCTGGAATTTAGAAAAGAAACAGTTCAAACTCAGATGTCTTCATTACATTCTGCTATTAACAACATTGTGTTGGGTAATCACTGCAGCGAGGGACTATTTGTCATAGTCAGCATGTTTAGCTCATTAGTTGTTTTTATTGCTCTCTAAATAAAGACTGGTTTCCAATATTGATGATTTATAGCGTCCAGTCAAAGGCCATCCAAAGCAAAGGCTCGCATGCAGTCAGCGTTCACTGACAAGATGTTGTGGCAATTTCACAATCTTTTTAATTAATTAAAGTTTTCCTTCCATCAAAACTGTTTTCAAGTTAAAATGTTTTTTGAAATTTCTGATTTTTGATGATGTTTTTATGCTGATTTCATGTTGTCTTTTTCTATCTTCAGTACTGTATCACTGTGTTTTCACTATTCCATGACACTTTGTGGCTGGGTTTTTATTTAATCTTGTGTTGTTTCCTAATCCTGGGTGCTGAGCTGACCACTGCTGTGCAGCACGTTGGTCCAGCTTCTGCTTGTTTAAACTGTTTTAGAAATAAAGAATTGAAACTTTGCCTAACTTCAAATTCTTTTGAAGGTAAGAAAAAGCAACTGACTGCAAATTAGCTTTTTTTTTTTTAATGTGTGACATCATCTCCTTAATGTTTGATCAGCTGTAGTTGTATGGTTTAGGAATGGTTGCTAATTATCTGCTACATTTGGCCCATGCAGTCCTCTGCTCATTTTCTGTTTTTGTCTTCATTCCTTTTTTTTTTTTCTTTTTTCTTAAAGGAAGGAGCAGGGATTGCTCTAAAGCTGATTATATCTGAGCCCCGCTGTGCAGAAAGCAGACAGCCGGAGCTCCGGGCGGGGTAATGGCTCAGGACGGGGCTTTAGGGTGTCAGGGGTATGGAGGGAGACGAGGGGGGAGGGGGAAGGGAACAGGTACGGCTAACAAGAACAGGAAGAGATAAGAGGCACGGAGATTAGCGTTGTTAAAGGATTAAGAAAATGTTTGGGGGATATTTTGAGATGCATCTAATTAAGGATTTGGCCCTCTGCAATCTGGTGGTGCGGCGTTTATCCCAACCGAAGCCACAACCTGTTTGAGATGTTGGTTATCTTTACGGCTGAAACGGAAAACATGTGAAACACAGTTTGAAATGTTTAAGAGTAACCGGTAGAAGAGCAGGTTTGATCGCAAAGCTTCATGTTTTCACCAGGATGTCACACCGTGGATGGAAGTGTCAGCGCTTGTTTGTCGGAAACATCTGTGTTTATCTTCGATGCATAAGCAACGGAAAGGCAAAAAAATAATTGCTTTCCAAGAGATTTGCTGAAAATATTTCAAAGGTGTGACTTTTTGTCAGGTGTAAACGACGGAAGGACTGCTGTTTGTAATTGCTGCTACGCACTAACAAGAAACCTGCATCAAATCAGGCCTATTTTTCCTGCACTGACTCTTTTATTGTATTTACTTTCCATGTTTTTAATATTACCTCAGAAGTAACTAATCTTTTCTTTCTTCATAATGGCTGATTCTGAAACTGAAAGTACCAACCTGCTTAGGTTCTGTTCTGTTTCAGACTTGAGGTTCAGTCCAAAACCTAAAGCTGGAGTCTTTGTGGGGGGTTTTTCTGTAAAGTTATTATTTTCTCATAAACCTTTCCCTGAACACCTTTTGTATATTTCTATAATCTTTATTCCCAGTTGCAACTTTGGATAACCTCAGAGAGCATGAACCTCTTATTGGTTGTTTCTGTCCAGTCAGAGCTGAGCTAGCACAGCTGCTTGAAAGTGAACAAATTAGGAGATTATGTTTGTATATGAGCTTTTATGTTTCAATTTTGACCCTTGTAAAGTTCAAGAAGATCAACAACAGGTTTTCTGTGGGGTTAAAATCCCCAAGCCCATTCAAAAAAAATATATATATATATATAAAAAATAAATAAATAAATAAAGCTTTAAATATAAAGTTGAATTTGAGCTTTAGACAATAAGAAGTGCCTGAGTACGTCTAGGTTTTAAGTTATAAAATAGCTTCTTTTTGCTAATTGTTATGTTGCTAACTACTAATGGTAATACCAGACGACAATAAGGTATTTCTCTCCATTTTGTATTCAAGGAACATATTCAAAAACAGAAGTTGTACTTCACTATCTGTCTCTGGGTTCATCTAATGCGAACCACTAGAAGCGCTAATAAATAGTTTGTACCTGCAGCTTTTTCCCCCCCCATTTTATCATGGATTTAAGGGCGATATGCATCTTTCCTGTGGCCCTCCCAGGAGTAAGCCTCGCCGCTAATCAAGAAGATGAAACTGACATGGAGACGTTTCAGATGGAGATCGACAGGGAGACCAAGATGTGCACCTTCCGGACCAGCCAAGGTTTCTACTGGGCCCTGGTGGCTCATGGTGGCGTCCAGAGCACCGCCACAGAAGTGTGAGTGAGCAGTCGCTCAAATGGACTCTCGATACGATACGATACAATACAATACAACCCGCATCGGTTTTTATTTTACACTATTACTAGATGTGAGTGGGCAGGAAACACTAAAACATAGTTTCTGAACAATCAATTAATTCTTATGTTGGGGAATTATTTTTACCTTATGCAGTGACTGACGCTTTCACTCATTATGAAAGCATTAGTCATATAAACTTGACATATAAATTTCTGCTGAATAAATCAGAAATCTCAAGAGGAAAAAATTGTGAGCTTGAAAAGTTGAACATTTGCGAGAAAAAACCCCACCAATATTTTAAGATTAATAGCAAACATTTTCTAGAAAAAACTTGTGCAGCTCTGAAATGTCCTTTTTTTTCAGAGTATTTCTGAGATTAATCCCACCGTTTCTCAGTTTTTCTAGCAACCTCCATTTTGTTGTCGTATATAACTTTTTTTTACTATGAGAAATAATTAGAGGGATTTTTTTTTTGCCCACAGATCTGCAAACACCATGTTTTCAGTGGAATGGCTCAGCCACAAGGTGGCGATAAAAGCAAGCAATGGCAAATACATCTGCACCAAGAAGAATGGCCAGCTAGTGGCAGTCAGTGACACCATAGGTGACTTTTCCTCTCTTTCCTGCGGATCTCCTCTCTAACCCTCGTCGAGCCGACTTGTTCTGTTTTTTTTCCTCCAGGTGAGGACGAGCAACTCACTCTGAAACTGATCAACCGGCCCATGCTGATCCTCAGAGGGGACAACGGCTTCATCTGCCACCACAGGAACTCCAACACGCTGGACGCCAGCAGATCAGTCTACGACATCTTCACCCTGCAGTACAGCAGCGGAGCCTATCACATTAAAGGTCAAGTCCAGTTTAATACTGCAGCACATTCAGCAACAAGGCAGTTCAAAGTGCTTTACATCATAAAGACATCTTATAGTCATCAATTATGGAACAAGCAATAAAAATTACGTTTTGCATGTTTATTACCAGTCAGAAGTGTCTCTACACAGGTTGTGGTTGCAGCCTGGATTCAAAGAAACTGTGTTTCGGCTGTTTTTGCAGTTTTCTGGAAGTTTGTTCCAGATTAAGTGTGGAACAAACAAAGAACAAAGTGTTGAGATGTTGCAGATCTCCCCCACTCAGCTCCTTCAGACTAGCCGGCAGCAATTGGCAAACATCTGGTTGAACCGCATCAGCTGAGCTCATTAGAAGAGCTACTTCTCAGTACAACGCTGGTGAAACATTGTTAGAGGGTTAATAGAGGAGCAATGCCTTTAAACTCCCTCGCAGCAGGTCACCGGTCTGCCCCTCACCAGACCCTCTGTGCCGTTGCAGGTGTGGACGGGCGGTTCTGGTACGTGAACAACGGCGGGCTGGTGTGTGCAGACGGCGAGGCTCCGGAGGATTTCACCCTGGAGCTCCTGGAGCGCGGCCGCCTCGCCATCAGAGGGAAAAACGGAAAATACCTACGCGGAGACCAGGGAGGCACGCTGAAGGGAGACGGACTGAGCCTCAGCAGCTCGGCTCTGTGGGAGTTCTAGAGCGAACCGACTGTTCTGCCAGGCCTGGAGATTCACCGAGGAGAGAAGTCTCTAAAGTTTCCTGGTGCTGAAGAAGGGGACGGATGTTCAGCTGAAGAAGAGACCGTGCAGTATGATCAGCCAACAGAAGTATTTTCAAGATCTGTAGCCTCAAAATTAGCCTGAATAAACATTAGTTTGGTGTTTTTCTTTTAGATTGTTTTCCAGTAGATAATTGATGCAAGCAGAAATTCATGTCTGAAACTGTAGAAATTAAAGGCATTCAGTCATAAGTGGAAATTTTCTCTTCTTTGCCTTCACTTAATGCTATTAAAATTGGGCACTGACAGACAAAGAAGTTTATCATGGGTACAAAATAAATCTCAAACTAACTTAGGGATTAAGTAATACATTTCAGGTTGGTGGGATCATTACAAACTCCAATGTTTTTTCAGAACAAGAATCTATGAACGGATGAGCTCAATGTTTCGAAAAATTGTTGCTGAGAAAGCCCACTTATTGTATCCAACAGCAAGCTTCCGGGAGAACTTTGAATATTTTATCTCCCTACTTAGTGGAAATGGTAGTTCACATTTAAATCGGTTTGCTTCCTGGCAAAGAACCAGCTTTTATATCCAGTTCATCCATTTTTGATAAGGCTGAGGTTTGGGTCATATTAATAACCTCCACTGTACATTCCACATGTGTTTATGGGCTTTTATTTCACAGTGAAGTTAAAGAATTTGAAGTGGTCATCCTTTATCATACCACTCAAATTTTGATCTGATTAGAGAAGGTCCAGGACAAATTTATGATTGCAGAGTTTAAAATGCATCACTAGCCACGTTTCCATTACCAGTGCTCGCAAAACTTTGTCAATATCCTACTAATATTCAAAAAAATTTTTTTGCTATTTTGGCATTTCCATTAAATATGAAATGCAATTCATAACCTCCTGATTGTCCTCCTACAACTTCCTGTCATCTTCTTCTTTGTGGTTTGCGCTAGTAGCAACCGTAGTAACGTCTGGTTGCGCATCATGTGACGTGATTAAAAGTGTTTCCATTGCAGTTTGGCGAAATAAATCAATTCAATGCAGCCAAAAGAAAACCCAACCTCATCCTGTCGCCAAAACTTTCTGATCAAACTGGAAGGTTTTGAAACCGCCGTGTTCATTAAGATAATTTATGTTCAAAATATCAAATTGAGCAATTACATGGTCAATAGAAGCGCAGCAAGTGAGAAAGTCAAAAATAATACAACTTTCATTTACAGAGCTAAACCTCACTGAGTCAGAGGTTTTAACTTTCTATTCATGTTCTCCTTTTGCTGCTCAGTTAACCTGGAAATGATGTTTCTGTTCTCAACACATTTATGGTGTGGACCCGTCAGCATTCAGAACCAAACCTTCCTTCAGAGGAAGAATCAGCTCATCTGCCCACTTCCTCCAGTTCCAAGAGACTACAGATCAACCAACCACAAGTAAATTAGACAGGATTTATTCCTTTTGTCTCTCCTCACAATATACAACTAAGGAAGAGAGTTTGATCACAAAGTCCCACAAAACTCAGCTGACTTTTAAAATGTAACAATAAAAACAATTCAAACTAGAAGACTGTAAATGAGCCATGCTAAAAACCCTGAAAGTGGAGTTCATAAAAATGTATTTAATCTAGATTGCTTTGCAAAACCACTCAGTGCTTTTTTCATTTCTTTTTTTTACTTAAACTTTAGTTTATATGAAATCCCAACAGAAATTATGACATAACTGTGAAGAGGAAGGAAAAATAAGCATTGTCTTTTTATGTTTTATTTTTACCCAATCCTCTGTGGCATTCAGATTCAGCTTCCTTTACTCTGATACCCCTAAATAAAATCAGTGAATGAGGAAAACCTGCTGAAGGCTGCAGAGGAGATGAGACTTTGGTGGAGGTCCAATAGGCCGACCAGACATTCACCCAGAGACGGAACGGTCTAAGCACATTCAGGTGTTGGGATGGCCTAGTCAAAGACCAGACTTAAATCACTTTGCCAAGACCTGGAAATCTGACATCTTAGCAAAAAAAAAAAAAAAGGAGAAAAGTTTCCATCTCTAAGTGTAAAGAGCTGGTAGAAAAGTACAAAGGCACACCACACTTTTCAGTCTATAATAATAATAATAATAAAAATAGGAATCAGCTTCTCATTTTTCTTCCAGATTTATGTTTCATTGTGTCGATATGACACCTAAAATCCAATAAAATATACTGACTCTGTGGTTCTAAAAGTCAAAGCAGTTCAAAGGGTAGGAATACTTTGTGATCTGAACTTTACAGCCAGGCTCCAAATCCTCTGTTGTCTGAGAGGAACTGCAACATGAGAAGATAATTAGGCAGTTTCATCATCATCCTCATCCTCAGGTTGGAGAAGGCAGCGCGGGGTCGAAGGTCGGCTGAGTGGGTGTCAGAGCATGAGCAGAGGGCCGTCTCTGAGCTGCTGGTAAACACGCAGGAGGAGCTTCTGCGTCTGCCCAGAGGACACGCCCACACTGCTGGCCTCCCAGACCTGACCTCGCTCCACCTGACGGCAAGGGAGAGAGAGAGAGAGAGGAGCCACGCCATTGGTCACTTTCTGGACATATCAGGTTTAAGAGTCATACACGTCTCTGGTGTTCTGCACCGGATTGAGAATAAAGCCTAATGTTACCTCAGCTTGCTGTAGCGCTAGCCTCAAATCTGCGATGGGAACTGTTCTGGAGGAACCGGCCTTCTGCAGCAGAGTCTGTGTGAGAGAACAGAACCCTTTGTTCCAAACAGACACAAATAAGGTCAAAATTTGACAATGCATTTAAAATCTAACCTATTTAAATCAGAGCTTCCTAAACTTGTCCATGCATGGCCCTCCAAACACATTAACCGTTAGCTGCTGACCCCCTCTGCAATCCACAGACAGTGCTACAAAATATGTAAAGAAACTCTGAAGTTTACTTGATTTTTTTTTTTTTTTTACTTTTTTTTACAGATTTTGCTATGCTCTAGAAATATAATAATAAAAGTAAATCGTATCTTATAATTTTTTGTACTTTATTTAGGAAAAAAAGTGTAATTTGTTTTCTTTTTCAATTGTTTCCGTCTATGTTAATATGTCACCTAAAAAAAGTCTTTTTTTTTTAGGTGACAAACCAGCTGCACTTATCCTGGAGGATAAGTTTCACTTTTGATAACTCACAGTGGGGAGCACGTTTAACTGTGAATTAAGATTTGCCACCATCATTAAAAAGACTGATGGGAATCCAAAGACACAAAAACAAACAATCACACAGAATTAAGGATATTGGAGCCGATCGATTGGTTCACCTCTGAATCCTCCATGAGAAAAAGTGAGAACAGGCGATTCTTCCACAAATAACTTGGAGTTACGTTCAACATAACACTATGGTAAAGTTTATGAAAAACAAGATTTCAGTCCATCTCAACACATTTGGGCATGACTGTTTGTTGACTTTGGTTGCATTAAACACGAGCTGGAACACTTTCATCTACTTCCTGTCGTCTCCTACCAGGTTAAACGGAGGAGCTTAAGGTCGTCTTTAACAAGTTCTAGAAATATCTGACTGGCAGATTTTGAGTAAAAATTTGAGAATAACCTGAAAGCTCCTCTGAGGTTGCTGGTAAGTTTAAGAGCGTAGGGCGTGTACCTGAATGCGACGCAGCACGGCGTGGTGCAGGCCACACACGGCCGCAACTGACGAGCTCTTCACCTGAACCTCCATGGCGACCCGGGGTTCCATCTTCTCGTCTATGTTTACCTGCAGACCAGAAGACGGACGCTCAGGTTAAACCAGAAAACGCCTGTCGGAGAAACCGGATCTCTCCAGTAGAGTGTTCACCTCTTCAGCAGTCAGTTTGACTGCGGCGTTATTTGGTGCACTACCACAGATCACTGAACTGCTCCCGTCAGTCTTGAATCCTTTGCGCTCCGTCTTCACTCCACCACAGCCTTCAGACAACAGCCACTCAAGCAAAGAGACACTGGGGCTCCCAGGGGTCAACCCCAGCGTGTCCCTCAGTAACTCTGACGACACACGGACTCTAGCAGAATACTCCTCCGGTCTGGACGTCTGGCCTCCTCCTCTGCACCGGAGCTGCCGTGAGCTTATAAAACCCTGGAGGAGGTCTGCCGGGTTGCTGCTGGACCGGGCTAGAGTCGGCGGGTCGCTGAGCCGCAGGGCGTGCAGCCAGTCCACCGTCAGGGTGTTTAACGGCAAACTGAAACAGGCCTTCTGCGAGTCCAGAGGGGCCGTCGCCTCCTCCTGTCCCAGAAACCTCCAGAGGGAGAACAGGAGCGAGCAGGTCACGGTAACAGGGAAGGAGGCGCCGCCCTCCGCCGCAACCGGCAGAGACACCTCCACCGACTCCCCCGGGCCGAGACCGCCGAACGGGAAGGAGTAGTTCACAGACGAGGCTTCCCCTCCTGCTTCTAGAGGACAGGAGAGAGGAAGGACAGCGGCGCTCAGCGTCCAGCCCCGCTCCAGGACGAAAGGACTTGAGTTCTCCAGGACGCATGTCAGGTTCAGGGAGTCTCTCTGAAGCAGTCTGCTCCACCGTACCAAACCACGACACCTGACTGGCTTCGAGTCAGACTCTGAACGGCTCGTCAGCAGGAAGCTGATGTTCATCACCTGATTCAGCTGCTTCAGGATCTGATTCTTAGATCTGATGATGGTTTTCAGCACTGATGCTCTGAAGGAAAACAGATTGAAAGCACTTTAGGTTTGGGAAAGTTGGGACACAAAGTAGAAGACCCTGAAGATACAATTTAAATATCATTAGAGGGATATTTAGTTAACAAACTTGGAAAGAGTTTCATTTTCACCCAGTAGCTACGCTTCCATTACAAATGTGCGCAAATCTTTGTCTATATTTTGCTAAAAAACACAATTTCGCAATTAAATAAGAAATGAAATTAAAAATCACACGTGAATCAGCTTGTTCACGCAATAAGACAATAAAAATTATGGCAGTGATGGATGTAAACAGTTACACGAGATATATTCATAATTCAGCCATGGTGCTAGCGCTCATTATCTATCAGCCAATCAGAAGAGACGTCGGCGTCTTGTTCAGCTGTTTGAGTGACAAGCTCTCCCTCCTACTTGGGAGCAGCTACGTATGGGACGGAATTATAGTCGGCCTTTTTACATTAGACCTACAGATTCAACATGTTGAAATTACACACAACTTTTTATGAACTGTGATGTTGTGAGAGGAATGAGCCAGCTGCACAGTCCAAAAACAAAACAACAAAACCCCAACAAACAATCCCTGATCCTCTTACTACTTCCTGTCGTCTTCTTTGTTGTTTTCGTCAGTAGTACATGATCAACATGCAGCTGTTGGTCAAATGGCTCCTGTGATGCGAAATAAATGTTTCCACTGCAGTTTTAAGAAATACACCTTCTTTGCTACGGTTGAAAAACCAACTCATCCTAGCACAAAAACGTTTTATCGAATAAACATGAGTTTTTTCTAAACGAGTTTCCATGAAGCAAATTTATTTTCCTAATTTCAATTTGCGTAGTTTTACGGTAAATGGAAACGCAGCTGGTTGAACTCATCTCTGGTTTTGCTCGTGAATCTAAAACAAACGGACGTCCTTCGGTTGGTGTACCTTTCACAAACGTCCCCAATGGCAGACAGGATGTCCCCAACGCTGCGTCCAACCAGGGAGGACGGACGCTTGGACAAACCGTCCTCCTGTGTCCTAACAGGGAGACGGATGGACTGCAGCCGCCCTCTGACCGACAGGCTGAGCAGCTGAACTTCACCTGGGGATGGAGGTCACACACTTTACCAACCCACAACCTTCAGGACGTCACACAGAACGGTTCAACGCTTAAATATGATTAAAGACTCTAAAGAACTTAAGATAAAGGCTTCCGGACCAGACAGTGACTTTATTATTATAACAGAAGGTAGTGAGTGATTGAAAAGAGGAAGGATATGATTCTCCAAGTTGTTATAAATTAAAATCTACCAGTTTTGCAGGTTTAGAAAGTGAAATTCTTTCTAATTCTTCAATGCAAAGAAGAACTAAAGCTCAGCCAAGGTTAGATGGAGAACATATGAGCTATAAATGTAACTTTACCTGAAATTCACAAGACGAGACTACAGTAAATGAGACAAGGTACTAAGTTCACAATCACATGTCAAGATTTTAACATCACTTTCAAAATGTTCAAATTTAGATCAAATTTATGCTGTACAAAAGCCTTTTCCTGATCTATGTTTTATCAACTACACATGATCTGCAGTACATTTACCATTGCCTACTTGCTGTTGAGAGTTGAGGCATATTATACTGCAACTTCATCAGGCGAAGGCAACGTGATGGATAAAATGATTATCATCAGATAAAAAAAGTTGACTTATTGGGAAGATTTAAACTTATTTTACACGACATTAAAAATATTAAGAAACAACTAATTCGATTCCTTTTTTAAAATAAGAAAATAAACATTTTATTTCTTAAAATCCAATAACAGCATTAATTTAGTGAACACTTCAGAATTTGTAGCGAAGGATCTGCAGCTACAAAATACTTCTAACATCAACATGTGAAAAGTTCAGACCTTTCTGCTGGACTGAACATCAGTACAGTGTAGGGCTGATCTGCTGATTATTATTTTTATTAATAATTGGATAGCAAAAGGTACGGAAGAGGATTAGGGCCACCAAAAAAATAAAATAAAATAAAATTCTGACTTTAAAGTCATAATTCTGAGATTAAAGTCAGAATTCTGACTTTAAAGAATTCTGAGATTAAATTTAAAATTTCTGACTTTAAATTCTTTAAGCCAGAATTTAAAGAATTCTGACTTGAAAGTCAGAATTAAATTTTTTTTTTTCGGTGGCCCTAATCCTCTTCCGTAAAAAGTTGCTTAATGGGAGATATTTTTTTTTTACATAATTTGAACTAGGTAAAGCTAAAACAGAACATACACAAAAGTTTTTTAATTTTAAATATAAAATGTATATACTTTTTGACCAGCTTTTGGCTGGCCAAAGACTTTTAGGGGCCCTAAGCAGATTTTTCATTGGGGGCCCCCTTTACAACATGTCAACACCAGATTCTTTATCATTCCTAACTAACATACTTACTATCATTAGCATCATTTGCAATTAGCTTACATCATACTGATGTTATTATGGCTGTTGATTTTAAACTTACAGGAGTAGCAAACTAAAAAAAAATTCAAAACTGTTTTTTTGTGGTATTTAAGTGTGACATATTATTTAAATTATTTGAAAGTAATATCAGCTGATAAACGCTACATTAAACAAGTTTGATATCTTATATGTTCATAACAGAGGCAGCAGCCAACAGCAGGAAGAAATCTACCTATTATATGTGTAATAACTATAAAAATGATATATAAATAATTTTTTGTATGAAAAAGCATTTAGATTTAATTACTCTATGCTATTTTAAATATATATGTTTTTTATCATGCTAGCTTGATGTTTTTGGGGCCTCCTGGTGGTGTGGAGGGCTCTAAACAGACCCTTGACTCGCATCCTGTCCAAGTCTTTTTTTTTTGCCAGAAGTCTCTTTCTTCCCGAATCATCTTTTGACAAAGAATAGATAGTGATATTTTTTATTTTTTTGTCAAAATCATTTTTGGAAAAAAAATAAAATAAAAGACTTAGGACATTTGATGTGCCTTGGGCCTGCTCTGTGTGAAAGACATTCAAACCTTCGCTGGAAATGTGACAAAACATTCAGGGGGTGTGAATATTTTTGCATGTGAGGCGTCATCCATTCACCTGCAGAGCTGCATGTAGGCTGGTGCAAAGCCGCGACTCCGCTCACGTTTAAACTGACGGGTGTGAGGAGGGCAGCAGGGTTGGACCAAGAAGCCTCGTCCTCCTCGTCCCCGCGTCTTCCTGCTGTCCCAGAAGAACCGTCCCACAGATCCACCGTCAGCAGGTCTGAGCCGGTGCTGTAGTAAACACGGCTCTGATCCATACAGGCGCACTCCACGGGACCTGGGACACACCCCAGGGTAAACCTGGCGCCGCCACCTCCCTCTGACCCGGCCCTGCCAGCCCTGATCAGAACGGCTCTGCCTTGTTTGCCCAGAGCTATCAAGCACTCCGCGCAACCTGCATCGGTTTCCATGACAGCAGACGCTCCGACAAACACGACCGGCTGCTCGAGGCTGTGGAGGATCCGGAGCCTGGATCCAGGGATGCGCAGAGGGAGGAAGGACAAGCGTCCGTCTGGCAGGCCGCAGAGCACAACCGGCGATTTGGAGAGCGCCGCTTCCGCCCCAAACAGAAGCCTGAAGAAGAGAGGCTGGAGGGGGAAGTGGGAGCGAGGCGGACGAGGAGAGGAGGAGGCGGGCGACACGTCGCCGGGATACACACACACCAGCACACATCTGGATTCTGTGTCGCCTTGAACAGAAGGCGAGACCAGCGGCAGAGAGAAGGAGGCGAGCAGGTCGCAGGGCTCAGACTGGGACGCCCGCTGGGTTTGATACAGAGTCAGTGACCAGGACGTGTCGGTCCGGCAAAGGGTCAGGAGCACGGAACCAACGACCAGGAGGGACGACACTCTGTCAGCGACGGCAATGAGACACTCGGTAGAGATCTTCAACTCAGTGGGACCAGAACCTGCATCATGGGAGGAACTTTGACCCCAAACAGATGAAAGGTCAAATCAGATTTACAGACATGCACCGACAGCAGTTTTCTAGCCGATAACCCATCCTCAAAATGCCAGAGGATTCCCCCAGTGTATTATAAGCCTGGCGGGCTATCAGGCTTTACCTCCTACTGGTGGACTCCCTAGCGGCCCCTAACACAGGCCTTAGCAGATATTTGGGGGGAAGCCCTGATTGACCCGATATCCAATTCTGGCCAATTCTTATTTTTTTGGTCTGAAAATCAGACTTCTGTGTGAACAGTTTACAACTAATTATGACGCATGGCTGACATCAGTGACATAAAAGCTGGATAAAATGACCATTATGGTTCAGACTGCAGACACTTCGAAAACTATCAGATACAAATCCAAAATAGTTTCTCATGTGGATCAGATTAGATTTTTTTGTGGGTGAAAAGATCGGAATTGGGACGTTCAGATGAGTACGGGTCAAAGATCGGCAAAAAGAAAAGTAGATTTGGGTTGCGTTTGCCTGCTGAGTGAACATAGCTTATGCTACTGAGTGACAGGAAGTGACTTGTACCTGGGTACCAGCAGCTGGACGTTGACACAGTAAACTCCACTCCAACATGCCACAAACAGGAGCTGCTCATCATGGCTGACAACCAGATCCCTCACAACAGCAGGCATCTGAAGAACCGCCTGCAACACAACAACCAAACAGGAAGTAACAGGAAGGAGTTGTGTTTTCATCAGCAGGAATGAAAACACAACATTACAATCTTAAGTAAGACCAATAAAAACACACTTTTAATGCCCTACAGGAAAAGCTGACAAGGCAGCGGTCCAGCAGACAGACACAAACCCCAGAGGACTAGCTGAAGAAGCAGGCTGGTCACTGTGCTGTGTTGATGAAAAGTTGACATACTTTTCAGTGGTTGACATTTCTGTTTTTAAAATATATTTTTATTGGTCTTATGTAATATTAGAATTTTCTAAGAAAATGTATTAGCTTCGAAATGATTTATTTCAACAGTTTGTGTGAAATGAATCTGTATAGTATATGAAGGACCTTAGGAAGTGAATTACAGAAACATAAACTCCCCAGCTTGCATCTGTGAATTAATGACTTCAAACATAAACCTGCTTACCCTGAGTGTTTTCTCCTGCGCAGTGAAGACATAAACCTCCTCACCACCAGTACAGATGAAAACATCCGTCCCAGTTCCACACTTGACCAGCGGTGTTCCAGATTTCCCTAAAAGGCCGAACTCAGCCCAGGACTCAGCAGCACACCGTCCTTCCGTCATGACTACAGAGTTTCATTAGGACGACATGTTTCCTACATACCTGGTTTATCAGCAGTCGAGAGCAGCAAGTTAACTATGTGACCAGCTGTTGACAAGAGGAAGACGTCAGTCAGAAGTCCCGCGCCTCATTATTTTAACCAATAACAGTCATGAACTACATTTCCCATAACCCTTAGACGGAAACGGTATGAAAAAAAAGACCGAGGACTTTTCTTTTTTCGCTCTATCCTCTTGTTTTACAGAAGTTCGAGGCTCTAGAGCGAGTAGGTTTAAAGTATTTCCATTAAGCAGAGAAACAATAAATACAATTAAAAGCAAACAACATTTACATTTAGAAAAAATGACCCCACTTACGTTCCCACAACGCCAGAGGTCTGTCTGACAGTAGGTGGCGCACGGTCAACGTGTCGAGCTGTTTAACCACCTACAAAGAAGAAGGCTGGCAAGGTCCAATCAAAACAGCCGAAGTGAACGTCCGCCGAAATTTAAAAACGCCCTCTAGCTTAGGAGTTGTTAGCAGCACCTTAAAGTTGGTTGCCATCCGCCAATAAAAAACAAAAGAAGAAGAAGAAGAAGAAGAAGAGTTGTTAGCAGGTAGAAGTTTGAGCTAAGCTTGTGAAACACACAATGAACCAGTTGGACCAAAAGGATATCAAGTTCTATTTTTTTGAGAACAGACTTAAAACCTTTCAAGGATGGCCGTTTGACGAAGACTGCGCGTGCACTCCTGAGAACGTGAGTACGAAACAGTGAAGTACCGCAAACTCCCACTGTTAACATAGTGACACAAAATAACTTTATATGCAGCTGGAAGATGAAACTTTTTGCTTGTTCTTGTTCGTTCTAGCTGGAGGTTACATACTATTGTTGTTGCTTTAGGTGGCTGGTTTTCAAAGATTTTAAGTAACAACAGCTCACTAAATAGTATATTTTACAGTCAGCAGGCGAGACATTTTTAAGCAGCACTGCAAATAGACGTTGGAATATCGGCATGCGCTGTCTTTTGTCATAGATACAATAAAAATGTTGTTTTTGTTGTTAATACTAAGTAAAATATTTTAAATTTCCAATTCATAAAAAATAAACAGGAATTTCCTAAGGGAGTCCTAAAGGGAGGAGCTAAGCTTTTCACTAACCCCAATCCAATATGGCTTCTTTAGAAACAATATTCACTTCTACCAGTTTGTATATCACTAAATCTTCCTCTTGACTACACAGATACAACTTCTGTTTGCTATCACAGTTCTTTAGACAGAAAGATACCAATAATACCTCTTAGGATTATTGGTTTCCACTAACTTTTTGCTACAGAGTAGTGGGCCCCAAATGTAGTAGCACAGCTTCCTAAAAACAAATATTTTTCAGTGATAACCTTGGAACTGTTCAGGTTCTAGCTGCACTAGCAAATGCACGCAGAAATGTGAATTTTTTGTTTTGGTAAAAATATATATTTTTTATGCCAGAAAAGTCTCTGTGATATCCAGGTCAACGTGTTTTTATCACTAAGTGTGAAAGATAAAACCTTTCTCATTTTAGAAAATTTGAGCCTGGATGTGTGTGGAATATTGAAATGAAAAGCTTGTGGACATGTGTTGTTTCAGTGCTCTCTGTGTGCTCATGTGTTGGTGTAGATGGCCAGAGCTGGTTTTATCCACACGCCGTCAGAGAACAGCCCAGACACGGCCATGTGTTTCTTCTGCCTCAAGGAGCTGGAAGGCTGGGAGCCAGAGGACGACCCAGAGTAAGAACTGCACCTAACTGGGCCACACGTGTGTGGTTACCATGCTTACAAATATACTGTAATTCTACAAGTCTGTTAGTATACAATATGTACATTCTTCCTTTGTTTGGCTCTACATTAACAAACTGTTAGCGAATGGAACTAGATAGAGCCAAATACACCTTTACAAACAATTTGAACAAATAAAACAGCTTGGTTATTTTCCTTTTAAACCCTACTTCAAAAAATGATGTCTGTTTGACTGTTTTATTCTGCCTTAGAATTTTGAAGTGTGGTATTTGGTTTTAGTTTTTTTCCAAGTTAGGATTACTATTACAAAGCTCTGAAAATCAGTCACTGTCCTACGTTGCTCTGAGACACTCATACATCCTCCCAACATGTGTGGTCAACAGTCAACTTCTCTTTTACCAACTTAGTGACTTTTTAGACAAAAAAAATCTTAATAGGCAGATCAGGCTTTTTAAATATTGGTGATGGACCAGAAATCGGTGCAGCCCATCTTCATCTTAAAGGTAAAGGTAATTTTATTTATATACACTGTAAAAAAAATTCTGTTGTTTATACAAAAAAAAACTGCCAGCTGTTGTTGCCAGAATAATTCTGTAGAAAACACAGTGAACATGTAAACTGTTTTACTGACCAAACAGTAATTACAACAGTGTTAAATTGTGAAATAAACAGATTGTCCCATATTTTTGCACAAATTTTAACTGTGATTTGAAAAGGGTTATTTTGGTAATAAAACAGTTTCATCAAGTAATTTTAACCAACTTTTTCTGATGAATTATCATAATAATGCTGTTATTTTACACTTTTTTCCAGTAAAATTTACCCAGTTTTTGTTTGTTGTACAAAAAAACTTCATTTAGTCCTACTGATAAAATACCTTTGAATAACAGATTAAAACTGTTAAAATGTCAATTTAAAAAATTTTATTAATACTTTCTGAAAAACAGAAATTTGCTTTAATTTTTTTCTTTTTACTAATAATTATATTTTTAAATATCTATAAGCATCAAATTTCAACAAACATTTCCCACTTAAAGGAAACTTTAAAACACAAGGAAGCCCAATATAAATTGTATCTATGATAATCTTAAAAAAAATAAACATACACTGACATGCCTTTGAAATATTTATTTTCAATGAAGTTCTCATTTGTCTTTTCTGAACATCATGAAGCACATGAAGCAAATGCACCTGCTGAATAGATATAAATTTCTTCAACCTTTTTAACTTTATCAGAAACAGTATGACAACCAACCCTTTTTTTTGGAGGGGGGGCTTGAAGATTATAACATACAATAAATTTCTATTTCCAGTATACATTTTAATAATAATGTTTGTTTGCTTCAAAGGTTTTTCTTTTTTAGAAATAATTCTATTTTCAAATATCTATAAACATCAAATTTCAACAAACATTTACCAGTTAAATGCAAATTTAAAACACAAGGAAGCCCAATATAAACTGTATCTATAATGATAATTCAAAATAGTTTTTTTAGAAACAAATAAACATTTTAATTTAAAACATATTTTCAATGAAATTCTCATTTGTCCTTTCTGACATGGAGCAAAATTCAGCCACTGAACAAATATAAATGTGTCTTTTCAACTTTTTTAACTTCAGCAGACACGGTGTGAGATGCAACATACATTTACAAATCTATTCAGCTCTGTTAAGATTAAACACTGTCTTGATAACTCACTGACTTTAGTCCTTTCTCAAACATCACGCCACTCATGATCCGAAAGTTCCTGGATCAAGGTGAGTACACGGGGGTTCACACGCAGTCTGGGTTTACGGGTTTCTTCCACCTTACTGCCCTTGTCTGGGTTGATTGAGAAGAAACACCTGAAGATAAAGAGGACAAACAGAAAACTACATCAAAATGTGCTTCACAAAGAAATATACAATTTATTCAATATGTAAAAGTTGTCAAAAGTCAAATTTAACTCCCTACAATTAAAAATAAATAAATAAATAAAAATCATACCTCTGCAGAAACTCCAGTGTAGACGCCAGCCCCGATGGATAATGTATGTTAAAACAATAATAGCTCCCAAACATCATGCAGAGGGCAGAAATAAAACAGGAGATGTTGTTGTTTCCAATCTGTTGATCCACACTCAGCATGAATCGTTTAGCATGGAAGCAGGATTGACCTAAGGAGAAAGAACAAATAAATTTAGACTCCTGATACAACAAGACAATGACATTTATATGAAAAATAACAAATTAAGTAAAAAGTACGCAAAAAAATATTAGTATAGTAAAAGCATAAGAAAATAATTGAAAAAAAAAACAATATTAAACAAAATGCCAGATGGACAAAAGGGCAAAGAAAGGGGACAAGACAACAAAAAAGACAACAGGTCAAAGAAACTGGAAAAACAAAAATGAACTCACCACACACAATGATAGTGGGAGTCAAGGAGACATTCTCCATCTGTACTTCTTCAGCTAGGCATGTGTCCTCCACACAGAAGAACATTGCTTCTTCATTTTCATTGAAGTAGCAGAGAAGTAGGAGCATCATCTCTTTAACATCTTCAGAGTAACCATCCAGTTCTCCCCTTAACATCTTCAACTTTGTCTGAGCCTGGAAAAACCTTTTGTTTTTCTTCACACAAACAGTGTTCATGTACTTCAGCAGTCTTTTTCCCTTCATATCCATGTTCCTCATGAAGGTTTCCTTCAATCCAAGTCCAGTACGTTCCTTGTAGTGTACAGCCATCCCAATGTCATGAAATAAAACAGGCCAGGCTTCCAAGACATCTTGAATGTTTTTCCCCTGGTTAATATCTTTGCGCTGAGTAGAAAGTTGTCCTCAGTAATTGTTTCATCTCCTCAGGATTGGCCTTTAAAAACACAAAAAAACAAATAAGTTATCAGACCTGAATATGAATATCAGTGTTTAATGGTTTATTTTTGCTTTTATAGAATTTTACTTACATCTGAATTTCCAAGCAGCAAGTGCCTTTCTGGCTTGAATTGGTCTTAATGCTGACAGCAAGTCTTCCTCAACAATGAACTGGAAGTCATCATACGTTTCTACTCCAATTGACTGTAAAGTCTCCTCGAGAATGTCTTTTGAAGCCTCTGCAAGATCGGGCAACACTTCATTGATAGCGCTGCGTAAAAATGTTTGCTCAGCCATTTCTGGAATAAAATCAGACAAAATAATGGTAAAAAAACAAGATCACCGTAATATAACATGTATTCAACTATGTACAAATTAAAGAGACTCATACTTAGTGTCAAACAAAATATCGTGCCTGATTCACACTTTTTATTCATGTACATCCTTAAATTTTTAGTCAAACTTCTCTCCCTGTTTTTTCTTTATTATTTTTGTTCACATCAACATATCTGTTTTAAGTGGACTTTCCATCATGGTATATAAAGAGATTTTTATTTTGAAAACACACTGTGTTTCAGAGGAACAACTTGTTGTCCATTTACCTGATAAGAGGTCAAAGGGTAAAAGTCAACCAAGTCATTTATGTTAATACACAAAGTGCTTGAAGTCTGTTTTGTCACTGAATACAGATGGTAATCAGGATGATAGACAGCTGTTTGTACATCCATAACACAATACACATCAGTTTCATTTTGAATCAGAATTAAAACCAGCTCTCCAAACTCCATATACTCATCATTCTTTGAAACCAAGAAATGCCCCTTTTTATACACTGTTCCCTTATATTGTATCTCTGTGGAAATACTTGTGTCTTTTTCAGAAAATCCCAGGTCTTTTACTGCATGTTTTATTTCATCACTGTAGAGGCTTGAGTAAAAAACACAACTGTCCTTGACCAGCAGCAGCTGATTGCATCTAGGGCCAGCTGAGATGTAAGCCTGAAACATCTGGTGTCTTTCTGATAGTGTCAAGCATATGTTTTTAAAAATTTTTAAATGCCTTGCACATCTTTTAAAGTAGACATGTTTACTCTCAAAACGCATTGTCCACAACCTAATCAAAGGTCCAAATTTCAAAATTAGGGCTGGATAGTGCCGCAAGAAATGATGTTTTGGTTTAAGTGAAGTTTCAGGAAATAAAGATTTTCTTGATTCCAAATATTCTTGGATTATTATTTCAAGAAAGGCAACCTGTGGCAAAGAAATTTGTTGTGCACAAATCAAATCCACAATGTCTTTGAGCTGGAGAGTTGTCTGCCAAACATCATCTTGTGGATTTTGTATCTTGTCACCAATAATCACTGGCAACAATCTCAGCAAGTTCCAGTTTTGAACAGCTTGACCTGAAAGCCTGATTGCCTCAGAGTTGACAGGGCATGGCTTTGTGAGAGCATCTGATCCTTTGTACTTGAATTGCTTGATTCTACGGTTGAACTGGGAATATGTAAACCATTTCTTTGTTTTAACGAAATATTTCAAGTATAGTGCAAGATCATAGGATACGACACCCTCAAATAAGTCATGGCCTAAGCAAGGTGGAAGACCAGGTTGGCAAACATGAAAAGACTTTAGTGAGTTGAAGTCAGAGTTTACCTTGACACCTTTGATGTCTTGATTGCTTCCAATCTCTCGATGATGGACAGCCAAGTTGTAAGCTTCAGGGGTTCGCTGTGGACCACAAGCATTTGGATCATTAAGAAAGTCTTTTCTTGTGATTTCACAGTACCTACAAAAGTACTGAGAAGTACTAAAGTTTTCAGTAAACCCACCAATGCTGTGTGATCCTAAATTGTCACCAGCAATACAGAACAGTGCCCCTTTGACTGTTTCTTCACCTGCAATAATGCCATGTTCCTCTAAATCTCTCAAATCCATGAGAAGTTCAGAGCAAACCTTTGCAGTTCCAAACTGTTTTAAATCGTTCTCGGAACACAATGAAACTAGAGACATGTGATCAGTGCTTGACCGCACATGAGCAGGTAAGTTAGCCACAGATAGATAAATAGCGACAACTTTGTGTTTCTTCTTTGCTGAACCAAGGGGGTTAACAATTTCAAAGGCATCTTGGTAGAGAATAAGCTTCAGGCACCCAGGATTTTCAATGAAGAACTGGTTGCACTTGAAGTTTTGGCCATCACTTATGTCACAGAAAACATCCGGGTGTGAGTCATTGGACTGTTCCAACACTGAATTCTTCCATAAATCTGATTCTAAAAGTGCACTTAGTGTCTGTTTAATGGGTATGTAGTAAGAAAATCTCTGGGTCATGTTTTCATCACTTCCTAAAGATATTTGCTTTGGTTCTGTGTATTTGAACATTTTTTTTAAAAGTCTGAGTTCTTGAATATGTTGTTCTCAGTGGCCCATGATGACAAACAGAAAATAAATCTGAATCTCTTACACAATCACAGATTTTAGCAACAGCATCATCTGCAAGACACATGTCATCTTTTAAAAGCGACTTTAGTTTAGTCAAAGTGTAATCCATTCCCAGCTCATGCACATTTTGCATCTCTTCAACGATGTTCTGTATTGTGGAAGCTGGAAGAAGCAGCTGTCCTTGAAGTTTCAGGTAGAAAAGACACAAGTTTCTGAGATAATCCTTGTTGAAATTTGGAGATAATTCGTGACTTTCATTAGTCAGAGCATCATTAAAGCTCTCAGAAGGCCCATCGTTTTCTGACAGACTAACGATCTTACTTGTAGTTTCCTTGTACAAAACATCAATGTTATCCACAGAAAAATCTCTATGTTTACGGGACATATGAGCTGTGATTGATGATTTGACGCTGAAAACTTTTTTGCAGGCTTTTACTGGACATGCTACAGGCCGCCCCTCCATTATATGCTCCT